>NQIM01000680.1:0-15185 GCA_003426235.1 Xylaria polymorpha
GCCATGGGCCATGGATGAGATTGTGGTCGCGGGTCTCAATGAAAATTTACTTAGCCTGCCCTCTCTCACCCGCCTCTGGCCCTCTGGCCCTCTGCGCTTTGGTGGGGGCCTAATGAGCTAGGTAGCTAAATTGGTCTTAGTTCTTAAACACTTTATGGTACGCTTGTGCACTTTCGAGTCCCCTAAACCTTCCACCTGCTGGTACCTCCTCACTGATTGGTATTTACACAATTCAGTGTACAGTACGGAGTATACTGGAGGTATAGGTGGACGTAGGTAGGTACATATGGTACATATGTATGTACTGTACCTACCACTTACCGTTAAAGCAGTACATACATGTATGTATGGGGAAGTCCTATCCTGATGGAAAAGTTGGCCAGAACTTACTATTCATATTCAAGTTTATCATTGCCTCTTTTAGCCATGAAATATAGAGGTAGGTAATCGTCTCTGCAGGTTTTGAAGAAACTTAGCAGTACTACTGTAACCCACTGACATCCACAGTACCTAGGTAGTGTACAGCACGTTATCACACAATTTCAGATAACAGGCCCCATTGCTTACATAAGGCAAGGAAGGCATCACCACATGCACCAAAGGCTTATCATTATCATCTATTCCTATTAGGTAGTGCCGGAGGTAGGTTCCTACCACCACGGCCACGCCATTACTGGCTGGAGTCCCACGACTGGAAACGGGTCCTCCAAGTGAGAATGAGTATGCCTATACCTACTTACATACCTACTACCTAAGGACGCTTTTATTTCCCGTTTGTTGCCTTGCATACGGCATACCGAAGAGATACCCCGACAGAGCCTGCTTTGCCCGGCCATCTACTAAAGGTACCTAGGTAGGTAGGCATGTATGCATGTAGGTATCTATTTACACTTGGGCTTGTCTCGTTACCTGTTCGGCCTTCATATAGATACGTCTCCCCCTTATTATTCTCTTTACTTCTCTCTCTCTTTCTCTCTCTCTCTCTCTCTCTCTTTGCTGCCACACACGTACGTCTACTCCAACGGAGCCAATACACCGTCTTCGCAACGAGTACGGCACAAACGCGCTAGACTCGTGCGTGCACATTGGGGATACATAAATTGCCCCTGTTCTACTGTCACTTCACCGGTCTGGGCCTATCAAAATTGACAAAGGATGGTGGCCATTGGCCCTCAGGTGGTACCTTTCCCCCAGCGAACCTCACCGGTTTTGTATCACGCACTCTCCCCAGACCCATTGCAAGTCGAAGCGAGGAGAGGCATGTTTTCGCCCTAGTGCTGGGCACTTATACGTGGTGACCGCTATATCGAAAATTGCTGCATGTGATTCTAAGTCAGGCCCCCTAGCGAGCTGTCAGCCGGATCCCACACCCATGCAGCATAGCACCATAGTCCTCTATCTCTTTCACGCAGATATAAGCAGGCTAGAATAGCAACCCGGTCGTGACTGAGAATACCGAATGCGCGAGGCTCATGATACTCGCCCCGGCCCGGAATGCGCTAGAACGAACGGATAGCAATCGCTGCCACCATAAACCTGGGGCTCGGTCAGGACATGCCGGGCCATCGTTACATTGTACAAACCTGCCAAACACGCATAGGACATGAGCAGCAGTCGCTCAGTTCGCTCAAAGGTCCGGATCCGTTGCGATCCGGGGGTACCGCTTTGCGTTGTCGCACAGTCAAGACCCCGCTTGAGCTTGCCAAAAATCGTATATGGAGTCTTACAAGCTTCGCTGTTGATTCGTTCTATGGCTGTTGGCAAAAAGTGGCTACCTCGGACCGATCCGATTATCCAGAGGCAAGTGATGGGGCGCGAACAGAAAGATGCGTCCAAGCAGAGCATACACGCCATACCTACTTGCTTAACTTAAAGAGTATCAAGTAGGGTGGCGTGCATCGAGCGACACCCTATTGATCATCAACCGTAAGCGAGCCGGGTCCGTTCCTTATTTACCATCTAACCTACATATCCGATATTCTTTACTACTAACTATAGAGATTCCGATTCCACGTCTCCCTAGCAAGCATGCATGGCTGTACCGCGCTACGTCATCTGCGCCGCCCGATCTAGGCCGGGTGGCCGCCTCGACGTCGTTTGCTACATTCTCCTAACAAATGCTTGGCAATCGGCGGCTGGCTCTTCTTACTCGGGAAGTCTACTCGGAGAATCTGAGGACGAAATACCCTTGCCCACTACGTACTGGCTTGACTGAGAAATATCTAACCTAGGTAGGTCAATGTCAATGGTTGTTCGACGTCACACACGTATTCAAGGCGTCTTACAGTAGACGTCATGCATATAACCGCCCGACCCAACCGAAGCCCAGCTCGACCGCCGCCCTGGACATTGGAGCAACAAATTGAGCAACTCTTAGTTGTACACTACCTTGTCTATTATGACATGCTTGATACCCGACTCTGAATCTGGCGCTGCTTGTCTTGTGTCATATTATCATTCAGGCGACATCAGCTTCGAGGCTCTCTACTTCGTCCAAGAAGGAATTTGCGTTATCCAGTGCCCCCCCTTATCTGTTATTTTTTGTCCCGCCTACTATAAACTATCGCATACCCCTTTTCATATGACTTCATGAAGACTCACCTACTTGTCTAGTCTTATTCTACTAAAACAATATCCGCAGTTATACCAGACTCTACTCTCACAACATATTTTGAATACTATGATATCAATGTGAGCACGGAGTGCTAATATCCAGAACTAAATCTTCCGCAGTGGCCTTCCCGCTATAGTACATAATACCTAACGATATAGTTCATAGATTCTCTTTTGCTCTAAGCTATCAACAAGCCTAACAACTATTTTAGATAGGAGCATTTCTATTCCTTGCGTACTTGCCCCGCAACATCCCGGAGCTCTTACTTCTCACTGGTATAGCAATGCTTGTATAGGGCAAGGGAGACAATATCATCCAACAGCATTGATTAATGAAGTGGCATTAGAATTATTCGCATAATAATAACCATGAACTATGTCTATAGCTGAATTTCCAGGGACTCTAATTCGCGCCAGCCTCTAGGACCGAAACCCCAGTCCATGGGTTTTCATGGAATCAATAATATCAATACACTTCCCTCTATCTCGGTAGAAACACGGTTTTAAATATTCTATCAGCATAAACCGAGAACAGTTACTTTAATATAAATCTCACATAATTAGGGGAGTGACGATTAATACAAGCTATGTGAAGCATCACTCAGACACCCAATAATATCAATCGCAACCCAGGGCTCTCCTCCCTAGGCCACCCTCAGACACAAGTAGCACATCCACTCACGTTATGCGAGCAGGAAATTGAAATGGATCACCATACAAGCATCTGAAATCAATATAATAATAGCCCTTTGAGCTATACTTTCTCTCTCTAAAAAGGAATCCGATGAATTTTCCCACAGTAAACCGATAAGGTGGCTCATAACCTTGTAGACTACAACCGCGCTACCAAAAACGATGCTGGCTATGTATGTATGCCCTGATCGCCTCATGCCGGATAACATTCACGGTCACGGATACAGTCTGGACTTATTCCCCGATTGGCGAGGCCTCCTGGCTCGAACATCTGCACAACCTAATTACAGCCTTCGTTGTGATACCGTGCGCGTTGGCTTTGGGTGGGGATTGGTCGGGCAACAGTAAGTTTTATTCGAGTTCTTCTACTAGGCGTCGTTAAATATCATAACGTAGGTATATCCCGTCGCAATATTAGTCTCTTAGTAACCAGATAGCCTAGTTGGATATTTAACTAATTATCACGACAAGACTCGTGTCAACGAGTGGATAGTACTCGACTCACATTCGATTCAATGCTGTAAGAGAGGATCTACTTATTTCAATATTGCTTGTAGACTATAACTTCTCCCCTAAGCCCCAAGGCTTGAGCACCAAGTTGTAGATAATATTATTACTCTTCCTTTTCTCATGTACTATATCAATAATAATAGTTCGCTGTCTTAGTTGGGAGAACTTGCGATAATAGAGAAAACAATGGTAAGATTTACAGCGTCGAGAGGAGAGTCCGAGGCTCTCCCGGTGAAGTGTGTGTCTAGGACGTTATGACCTTAACACAAAGACAATCCCTAGGCATTCTTCGACAAATTTGACTTGTTGACCGTCTCTGACCTACCCAATTCAGGTGAGTACCTACTCACGCATTTAAACAATTTCAATTGCGGTTTCATACTACATTCGTCTCAATTAATATCCCCTTCAAAAGTGAACACTGACAGCACCCTAACCTATATAAATTTAAAGAAGTAATTATAGTCTGTCTCTGTCATAACCAAAAAGAAAACGAGAGAACGAAAAGATATCAAAAATTTCTGGTACAGGAGGAATTGAACCCCCAAACGTTGGACTCGCGGGGAATCGAACCCCGGACCACTCCCATGCTAAGGGAGTATTATACCACTAAACCACAAGCCCGTGTGGTGGAGATGCGCCACGATTGTGGGTTGCCGCTCCGTTGACGATGCGACTTAGTCAAGACCAGGTATATACATCAGGAATAATTTTGTGGTTTAGAATTCTGCGGGACCGTGAGATTATCTTGTTGTTGGTTGGTGATTTGGGTGGTGTGTTAAATGAATATCAATTAAAAGATGTTTGGAAGAGAATATCTTCAGTGGACGGAGTTATCGGGTAGCTAGATCTCATCATGTAATTATTGGCCTTACATGTCCCTAGTTGTAAGGGGTTGGTGATATCTGATGCGCCATTTCATGTATTTCCAATATCTCGATGGTTACATATTTGTTGTAGTTTCGTAGTGAATTAGTAACTAAGTAAAAACCTCTTTCAAACATGCATCGAACATCTCTGAACGTCTCACTGCGTATAAATAAGATTTAGCCCCTGGAAGCATGCGCGGATAAATTTCAAGCATACCCAGTCAGGCACATAATCACCTATTGCTCGACTTTCATAAAGTTTCGAGTATAGCTTATTAGCCCTAAGTGTAGGCTGTGAGTTTGCTCGAGCAACAAGAGAGAGCCATCTCGTCGGTCGACTCCGGGAAATGCCTATATTGGACCATTTCGGAGAGGATTATCTTCGTGCTGGCTTATAGTAATCAATTAGAGAGTTTATGAGCCTTGACCTTGCTGGTGCATCTCCTGGTTGATCTGAAAATTGCTCATAGTATTGCATGAGTTATCTTGTCTGGGCAACGTATTTCTTGCCTGGGTAGGTTGTGCTCTTACTCTCACGCCCATCAGCTGCATCGGTCATTAATTGTTCATTTACATCAAGTAGCACTGGAGGCCTATGAAGTAAGTATTAATCGATTCGTAAATTAGGAAAGCCTATTATTGTGTAGTCTGCGGGGCATACAGTAGTGTCTAGTGCAAGCTACGTGAGAAGCAAGGAATCTGATATAGGACATTGTAAACAGCTTTCGCGGAAAATTCATCTTCGCCACTCTCTCCTAATACATGAAAACCAGCAATTTACCAGCACGTATTATAATTATTCGGCTGTTATAGCATGTAACAAAGCTACGAACAACGGCACCGGCAATCTCCTAAAACGCTGTCGATTCGTCACGCTGGAGAACGAGTTGACTGACGATGGAATCAACCATATCCTTGCACAAGGCGGGTTCGAACTTGAGCTGTCTGGCAGTTAGAAAAAGCAGACGCGATGAAAAAACCCACCACCGTGTTCCCTTTGTATAGTAGAGTTTAGCCGCCATTCTCTCCTCTTCAGTCGAAGGTTGAATCTGGATTAGGGGCTGATAGTCAGAATCGATCTTGCGTTTTTGCCCAATCCTTGCTGCGTACGCCGTGGAGGCAATAGAGATCTCCGGGTCGAAACCGTCTTCATAGAGGCGAGTAAGGTAATAGTCGTCTGGAAAGGTAGGTAGCTTGGGTAGATTCCGAATTCCGAGTCGCAGAAACCTCAGCAGGAAAACGTGGCTAGGGATAACTAGCCGCCTCGCAGCAACTAGTATCAGTGAGTCTCGTTTCAGAGCTGAAATGAATTTGTGTATTGGGGATTCATTAAACAGCAAAACATGATTGCTTTCGCAGATGACCGGCCCGAAATCGAGGATATCATCAGGTATGGAGACCTTCATCAATCCATCAGTACCTTCCGGATTGATCGAATTCCGAAAGCATGCGGCTCGCTCGGCGGAAGTGAGCCCAAGGTGCTCACGCTGCGTCCCATTGACACAATTGGTCTTGGTGTCTTCATCATCACAGAGGCCCATCCGCTCGCGGTCTATTGCATTTAGACTTTTGACAGAAACAACTTTCTCTGTGCAATAAGACTCTTGTAAAGCCCCGTACGATATGACGAAAACTATCTTTGCGGTCTGTCATTTTCAGTGATTAGATTAGGATAGTCAATCAAAGGCTCATTGTAGAAAAGAGGCCCGAGTGTAGCATAACACGAGAAAAATATAATCCATTTGCATGAAATAAGGCCATGAGAAAAGGGTATAATAGAGATAGTGGAACTAATGGATATAGCAATTATCGCCCCTGGGACCTCTCCGATCCTTACTCACCGTAGGGTCCTTTCTGTTGATAGTTTTTAGGAGATGAAAGAAGGCACTCTTGTCAAGCAAAAAGAGACAGTCGCCTTTTTCCTCGGCTTCGATGTTGTCGCCAACTAGATATATCACTAGTTCACCGCTGAAGGAACTCCGGAGACGTTTTGCTGTTCTGGCGGCCTCGGATGCACACGTCACCACGAGAGCAGGCTTGTACACCGCCGCTCCAGTTTCGTCCAGTTTTAAAGACGCGAAAAGGATAGCGCCACCGTACGTAATAATTCTGCCCATATCACTTGAGTTTACAAGGATAGCGAACCGCGGGAAGTCGAGCATCATCTCCACGAGGTGGGATATGTCTATGGGAACAAACTTTTAGAAACTGCTGCGGCATAACCGACGTAGAAGTATAGAATAGACGGTTTGGTAGATAGTTTCTTTTTGCTCCTTGACTTACCAACTAACTGACGCGCGCGATAAATTGTTCCGCTTGGATGACGTCTCGACGTGGGAACATTCACATGGGTGCCAGTACCGAGATATTGCACCGCCTGTTTTACAGTGCGATAATTGAACTCTGCGTTTGATTCCATTTTGCGGATGCCGAGACAGTGGACACGATGCCTAGTGGCTGCGTGGTAATTACTTGAGGAAGTGGACAACGAGTCGTTGGTACGGCATGCGAGTAGAGATAGACTGACTGGTAATGCATGTTAGCAATCGAGATTTCCCGAAAAAAAAAGGAAAGTTGAGGGAGGTAGGAAGATGGATAGTTATGTGAAGGTTCTTTCGATGTGCTATAGTAGGCAGTCTCTTCTCGAGTTTTGACGGCGGCAATTCTAGGAGTATAACATATGGTGAGCGGATGAGTTGTCATGTGTAGAGCCCACTAGAGTGGAATATGATGAAGCTGTAGGCTGAAGAGGTGTAGTTGGAAGTATGAGTAGTGCGAGAACGAAAGTTGTAGGACTTGCGAAAGTAAAGGCGACAATAAGTCGCGAGAGGGAACAGAGTGCTGTAGATGGAAGATGGGCGATATAACGAAGCCACAATATTGTAGTGGGAAGTAGTACCTTGGTTGTTTCTGATGTCTGTCTACTGCCGGCGATCGTCGGGATCAGGAGGAGACATGTGTTGTTGGATGAGGTCTGAGCAGGTAGGTAGAAACACACAATTGGTAATAAAAGAGGACAAGAAGACAAGAAGACAAGGCGTGAGAAAGGAGAGATAGGATAGGATTACATCACAAGTGTAACATATTCAGGCAAATTTAAAGGTTAGGAAGGCAGGTCCGTAAAGATGTACTCGAGTGCCCCTGCTGCTATTCCATTCTACATACATATGTATACATGCTACTACAACATGGAATGATAGGTCCTGAGAGGATATGGAATTTATTTGTCTTTGAGTACCTTAGGTATTCTAGCTACTTTCATGAAGCATGGATAATCGAGAGAGGTTTTGTTAACAATTTCTCGTGTGACTATTTTGAAACCTACCTACGGATTAGCTATCTCAAAATACCTACCGAGGCAAGATTGAGACTACTAACTATGTACCTATCTAACCTCGAATACCAGAAGGCGAAAAGAAGCCCCATCAACAATCATCCTTTGCATGCAGACGAAGAAGGGCAGGAAGCAAACATTGGAATCAACATGGACAAAATGGTCTAAGTTACCTGGTTAGTACAAATAGGCAGCTATCAAGCCTATCTTGACTCAGTACTTAGATAACGCGAGGAAGTAAACACGTGCAGCAAATGATACATAAGGTAGGTATGTAGGTAGTGTACCTAGGAAGCGTCGATCAACAAACAACCACGGGTCTGCGGGGTCTGTTGCTCAAACAGGCAGTTGAGACGCATTGCCGCTTCCCATTTCTTGGAACGTTGCAATGAGAGAAATGAAACCCGGCCATCCGGACCAGACCGAACAAAGAGGGAAAAATAATACATAAGGGTACCTATAAAAAGCGCGGGGTACCTACGCGTCATGAGTTTCTCACTTGAATTGACTGACTTTTGAGCACATGGTGGATACATTCGGTAGCTAAACTTATGTCTCTGCGGCGCATGACGGGATAAAACCTCAGGTCAATTGTCCGAAGGGAATGAGGTGCTTCACTTGGATACGCGGCTTAGCCGCTCTATCGATCGGGGCGAGGACCGGTCTCGCGCAAGACGCGCCGGACACGGGCGAACACCCGGACTGGCCGCGGTGGTGCGGCAAGGTGTATGAGTCCGGGTATCCATCCTTCGAGCCGGGCGGACACACGGTCGCGCCGCCAACCAACGACTCGACGTACCTGCACGTGCAGTTCCGCCCGCGATATAGCCTGTACCTGGCTACGGAGACGCAGGCGTCGTTCGTCGTGAACGCGGGGCTATCGCCCTGGTTCGGCGGGGCGTACGGGAATTCCACCAGCGACGGCGTTAGTACGGAGCCGTTCACCGAGCTCGTGTTCTCGATCAATCTGGTAGACGACGACGCGCCGCTCGTGGAGAGCCGGATCGCCGTGAATGCGACGGGGACTGAATTCGCGTTCGACCTTGGAAAGCTGGAACCCAGGATGACGCCGTACGAGGTCGTGCTCTTCGGCGCCTCGGTGCACGGCGACAAGAACTACACGGCTACGAGCGAACTGCTCTATCTGCCTGACAACCCGGCGGGTAGCGCGACGAAGATCGACCACGTCAACGGCGGCTTGCTCTTCAAGAACGCGGCGACCGGGGGTGAGTTCATCCCGTTGTTGCCGTATGGGTATTACGGGCTGTATAACGGGTCGAACGACACGGCTGCGAGCGACGACTTTGTGCGCGGGTATACGAGTGGTGGAAAGGGGTTGAATGCTATCATTTCCCTCGCCGGTTTTGCGGACACGAATCCTGTTTACGATAGCATGGATGCGCAGGGCCTGCATTTCATGTTCGACCTGCGCGGCTCGTATAAAAATCTCACTGAGACCGAGCAGCGCGTGAATACCATTAAGCACCACACCTCCTTATTTGCGTACTGGACTGCCGACGAGTGAGTACATGCACCCCAAATACCTGAAGCTTGCCATCCAGCAAAGCCGTCTACATCCCTCCGTTTATCTGTCTTGGAACATACATACATACTAACAACCCAGACCCGACGGCTGGCAAGTCCCCTTCGACAAGACGCCTGCCGCCCAAGCGCTAATCCACACGTTGGACCCGTATCACCCAGTAGCCATAACACTGAACTGCCAAGACTACTACTTCGCCGCGTACGCGGCGGGCGGTGACATCCTGATGGAAGACGTGTACCCGATTGGGATAAACAGCACCTTCTCGAAGTGGGGGACGGCGTGTAACGCGACGCTCGGCGACTGCGGCTGCGACAACTGCGAGGGCACGGTCCAGGACGTGAGCTCGCGTCTCGACGACCTCGCGCAGTACGAGGGCTGGCTCGGTCGCTGGCCGCTCCCGAAATTCCACAACCCCCAGGTCTTCCACGGCGAGGACTACTGGTTCCGCGACCCCACGGCCGCCGAGGCCCGTGCTATGAACGCGCTCGCCTTCAACCGTGGCGCCACGGGCATCTTTGGCTGGACGTGGCCGGGCAGCGCGGCGCTGTTTGATGTCCATTCGCAGATGGCGGGCGTCGTTACTACGTCGCCAGTGAGGGACTTCTTCCTCGGCGGGAAGCCGGCGCCCCTGGTTGTCGAGGGGCTTGCGGTTTTGGACGCGGCGTACTGGGTCGATGGGGATAGGATGTTGGTCTCTGTGGTGAATGGGGGATATGACGATATCGAGGAATCTGTGTCAATTGCATTGCCTGCGCCCGTGAGGGATATTGAGTCGGTGGTGTTCGGAGGGCTGTCGTGGCAGTTGCTTGGTGGTCAGTTGGCCATTGACGGATTGCCTGCTATGTCGACAAGCTTTATTACTTTGAGTATTGGTACGGAAAAGTAATAATTGACATGAATTTGTATGTTCATTGATAGTCCAATTTACCATTGAAGTAAATATATGAAATAGTTAGAGTAATATATCTATTACAATAACCTGACAGTGTGTTATACGTTATCCTCTCAGCGTACCTAAAAGGCTCTAAATCCGTCTTCTAACTCGAGACTATCTATCTAGCTAGCTTATGGATTATACTAATAGGATCAGACACAAGCTTGAGAGACCTCATCTTGCTGTTGAATGAATCGTTTTCAACATAAGTTCCCTTTAGCCATCTCTCCCCAGACGAAGTATCGAAAGCACGGCGGCCGTGGAATACCCGGCGGTTATCGAATATGACGCACTCGTCGGGCTTCATCTTGTATTCGAAAACAGCCTCGTGATCCTCAAGTATCTCTTTCATTCGCCGGGATGCCTTGTGCCACTCCTTGTACTTCGCCATGCTTTCCAGTGTCGGTTCGTCCATCTGAACAGGACTCTGGAAAGGAGGAGACCAGTAGACGCCTAATCTCGAAGAACCCAGATCAGAGAGGACCGGGCGCTCGGACCGGTATATGTGGCCGTTTTTGTTGTAGTGGTAGACTACCTTGCGGTCGGTGAGACAATCGACTTTCTTGGGGTACTTTAGGCGGTACTTATGCGCCGGCCCGATAACCGTCGCTGAAGATGGACTCGCCGCCGGCGCACGTGTTCTGGAGGCAGTGGAGAATCTGGACGCGTGGGACATTGCCCATGTAGAGGAGGTCCTGATGCAAGCCCAGGTACGCATTGGTGTAAGCCACGTTCTCGGCATTGGGTTTGGACTTGACGTCCCAGGTCGTGCCGTAGAACGTGTCTTGAATCACACCGAGCCTTGAGGCTATATCCTTGATCGACTCTTCGGACCAGGGTACATCGCGCAGGAATAGAAGGCCGAAGTAGCTGAATGCGGTCATGGCTCGACGATACTCGACCCCATCCACCATGAACGATTTGTGCCTAAAATATGGTGCCCACTCGATCATTCGCTCACGATTCCATAGTCTTGGTTCCGGTATGAGCTCTATCGGCACAGACTCGGCTCGGTCCCAGAGGCTCGGGGGATATTGGGAGTAGTGCAGGCCACCTGTGTGGAAGTCGTTCTTCCAGCAGACTAGCAGCTCGCCTCCTTCGGTGATGGTAAGGTTTTTTATGTCTAAAAGTAACGGGACATCCGCTGAGGCAAAGTTTTTCTGGCCAGAAGACGGATCGACACACTTCTCACAGGTGCATGCGTCGCGAAGGAAGGCCCGGCTCAGTACGAGCGGCTCGGCTGATACATTTTTGTAATACGAGATACGACAGTTATTGATCTGGAGATCAGACTGCCAGTAATGATCATGCTTCTTTGGTTTCTTGCCGGTTGGGCTGAACTTTGCTGAAGTTCTGAAGTCCGTCGTTCTGTAGGATCCGTCTGTCTTTTCGAAACGTTGGCTTGACTTTTTGAAATCGTTGGGAGTTGATAGAGGCTGATCATGTATGCCAAAGGGTGCAGAGAGGTCTAACAGTTCTTGATCGAGGTCTAAAAACTCATCCAACTGTGAAGGTTGACGAGGTCGTTGCTTATCCTCGGCTGAGGCTGCAGGTGTAGAGGGTATTGAGGATTGTGGACCTTGTTCTAAAAGTTGATCCAACTGTGAAGTTTTACGAGAGCGCTTCCTTTTTTTTTTGCTTGAGGGTGCTGATGGTATTTCACCTAGGCTTAAAAATGCGTCAAACTGTGAGGTTTGACGAAGAAGGGGGCGATCTTTGCCTGAGGGTGTAGATGATGGCCAGGGTTCTGACGGTTGTTGGTTTGGTTTTAAAAATTGATCGAATTGTGAAGGTTGACGTGGGGGCTGGCCGTCTTTTCCCGAGGCAGTATCTTTTCCTGAGGGGGTATCCTTTTCTGAGGTTTCAGAGGGCCCTGACGGCTTTTGAACTAGTTTTATAAGTCGATCGAATATTGAAAGTTGGCGACGAGGGATGTATAGGCCTTGTTTTGAGGCTTTAAGTATATTTCGAGGTACAAGCCGTAGTGGCCGACCCATTATGGTTGGGACCGGCATTTCGACATAGGAAGTCGGTTAGGTATTGAGATTATCCAGGTGAGAAAGCAAACAGCTTGAGGTTGAAAACTAGGTAACCTTACAGTAGGTATGTCAGGGGCTCAATATCATCGGTCTATAATAATAATAATAATATATCATGGGCGGGGAGAGGGCGGAAATAACTTGTCTATTCATAGCTGTGGACGGGTAGTAAATGTCCACGGGACAAGAGAAAGAAAGCTACCTACATACCTAGGTTAGGTTACTAGGTATGTAGGCATGTATGTAGTCTTGCGGCACGTGAACCGACATACATGTATAATATGCACTATCTTCATTGCGCAGTTCAAACTTCTCCCGGAGACACGGAATCGGCGGCTGGGGCGGTTCACTGAGTGGAGGGAAGCTTCTAAGGCTGCCCATGCCCAGGTGGTAGGTACTTAGGTACCTAAGTTCCAAAAGCTCTACTGTAGGTGCCAAGAGGACCCTACCACCTTTTTATCTTATCTTTATCAGCACTAGAGTGGGGCGATAGCGGGCAGCTTCAATTGTAGCCCAGCTTTTTTCCATGGCTACCACTGTACAGTACTAACCTTAGGTAAGTAAGTATATGTAGAACTGGAATCGCAGACCGAGGGGAGCGCAAAGAAATTGACTTTGATCTGGCCCAATTACCCCGATAGACGCGCTATACTCGAGAGAGGCGAATCTGTGCAGCAGACATGGCCGGCCCGCCCACCAAGAAGAGAAGTCATGCCGACTCGGCAGCGGCTGGCAAGCTGCAAAGACCCAAGAAGAAGCAAAAGAAGGTCCCGCAATACCATAGCGACTCGGACGAAGACCTCGACAACGCTCTCGTCGATGATATAGCCTCGTTCTCTGGCTCCGAGATCGCCTCCGACTCAGATGCCGACGCGCCTGCCTTTACACCTGTGAGGAAAAACAGAGAGCCTAAGACGGTGAAGAAGAGTCCGAAGAAGAATACGGGTGACGATGACTCGGATAGCCAAGAAGATGGCGCTGGCGCCGGAAGCGACCATGATGAGGACGACGAGGACGAATTCACAACCTCGGAGGGCGATATATCAAATATAGGATCAAAACGGACAAAATCGAAACGTAACGACCCAGACGCCTTTGCTACTTCATTACAAAAGATTTTATCCACCGTAAGATGGCACTTAGACACCCACGGCAACAACAGCAATTTATTCGCTTACATATAATGCGCATAGAAACTTTCAAATTCCAAAAAGTCGGACGCTATCTTGTCTCGCAGTGTCGATGCGCAAAAGGCGAGCAAGGAGATTGTCGACGCAACATTAGAGGCCAAGGCACGGAAGCTTCTGTATGTGACGATACACGCTGCTTAACTGGTTTTGTACTTCTGATGATCACATGACTGACCGTTTCTACAGCCGCGACCAGAAACTCTTAGCACTAGAAAAGGGGAGAGTCAAGGATGTTTTGACAGGCGATAATAGCGAGGAGACGTCAACAGGGGAGATCATGCAGACCGAGCGGCGGTTACGCAAAACGGCCCATCGTGGTGTGATTATGTTGTTTCGAGCTGTACGTGAGGCACAAGAGAGGGCCACCGAGGCGGAGAAGGATGCTAGGAAAGAGGGCATCATCGGAGTCCAACAGCGACAAGAGAAGGTGAACGAGATGAGTCGGCAAGGCTTCCTAGACTTGATCGCGGGAGGCGGTGGGAAGCGAAAGAAGGGAGGGCTAGAAGAAGCATGAAGAGACAAGTGGCTTATAGCCACGAATCATACAATGACATTATAATGGCTCCGACCCCCAGAGTTGAGTCTATCTTGTACGTGCATGTCCCAATACCAACCAAGATGTTATGTTATACATGCTCTTTTTACACAGTTTTCCCCTCGTCAATTCCAGACAGAAACGGGGCGCCCTGGGCCTTCGCATCGGGATATATACACCATGAATCCCGTCGCAAGGCCTAGCTGATTTTACGATTTATTTGAATTGGTATCATTTTAGCCATTATTTCGACGTGAAATCGCTCGCCTGCAGATTCCTCGTCATGGAGGGCAGCTTGACCCTCAGCCCGTCCAATTCCTTCGTCATGACGACCTGGCAGCCCAGCCTACTGGTCTCGGTCAGACCGAAAGCGAGGTCGAGCATGTCGTTCTCGTCGTCCTCGGGCTCGGACATCTTGTCGTAGTAGTCCTCGTCGAGCACGATGACATGACACGTCGAGCAGGCGCACGAGCCGCCGCACGCGCCCTCCATCTCTAGGTCGTTTGCCTGCGCGATATCTAACAGATTATCGCCCTCGGAAACAGCAATCTTGTGCTCCTTGTCCTCCTTGTCGATAAACGTGACATATAACCTAAAACCGAAGCACTCGTCAGCAACGATGGCGACGAAAAGAAGAACGGAGCGTTTGACCGTACTCTTGGCCGGGTTTAGGTGGTGTTATGTGCCCGTGCCGATGTATCTGGGATGTGCTAAATTGGCGGAGGGTCGAGCTTGAGAGGGCAGCGCGGCTCGTCGGGGAGCTTCTTATGCGACCGGAGGCGAGTGATATGTTGCGACTAGATAGTGATATGGAAAAGTTGCGACGCCACGTGGGTGATGTACGGGTATTACGCAAGCTGCGCACCCCCCCCGTGAGGAGCCTCGGAGTTGACATGGTACTGGCCTGTAAATTGCTGCACGA
>NQIM01000681.1:0-15139 GCA_003426235.1 Xylaria polymorpha
TCACAAAATATACTGACATATCCTGGTTGGAGTATATTGCCTGCTTGTATGCCACTTCATTGTATCAAGTTCGTCATCCTCACCATGTCGGAAGCCACTTACACCTGTCCAAGGAAACTCCAGGGTAATCATCTATAGAAATCGAATTAGCACTCCAACCACCTACACCAGCANCCCCCCTCTCCTCTCAGTCCCTCCGCCCGATTAACACACACCTTAGCAGCAATAACGCGATTCGCAGCCGAATACCGGCCATCGAGCAAAATGGTCGTATAATTCTGAATCGCCGAGACAACACAACCCTCGGCGCCACAATCACGGGAATAACTAACGCCGCAGGTAGAAGGCGGGCTATCGTTGGCGTCGATGTAGTGGAACGGGGCCGAGAAGCTGCCCGCCGTCGTGTACCTGTAGCTGTCGGCCCACGAGGCCACGCTCGCCAGGTAGTCGGCCGAGGAGTCCGCCAGCAGGGACTGGAAGTACGACTTGGTGCCCGAGGCTACGAAGTTGCTCGCTATGTACGCCACTGTCTCGTGCCCCATCGCGCCCCAGGCTAACGCGCCGGGAAGCGTCGCAGACAGGAGGACGAGCAGGGTGGGTGTTAGTAGGTGGGGCATTTTGGTGGTGTTGTCATGGAGAGAGAAGAGACGCCAAGAATGGGGGAGCGAAGATATATATATACCTATATGGATTTAACTACTATATGGCAGACATCTAACACTATGCCTTCATGACAGGTTCCTCTAGCTGTGATAGGTAGGTAGGTAGGTAGGTAGTCAACAACCCACGAACCAAGCGATCGGAAGCGCTTCCACATACCTACCTACTATAGACCTGACATCCATCCATCCGTCCATTCATTCATTCATTCGTTCGCTCAGCGGCGCGAGCTTATTTATTCCCGTCGATCTCTCGGCCATCGTGCGCTAAGAAAAGCTTATCATTGGCCTTATTGCGGGGACGAGGGAGTTTTCGAGCGCCGGCGCTGAGCGCGAATCCGGAAGCTGGGCGCGATTGATTTCCAGGGACTGGGGTGCGGCTAAGGTAGTAGCCCCGGATCTACTGTATCACTGCCTGCGTGTGTGGAGGCGAAACCTGCATAGTAGCATGGATGTGTAGGTAGGGGTTAATACCGCGCGGCGTTACCTGGGTATTGCTGTATATGTAGTATACAGTAAGTGGACTGGCTGACTGACTGACTGACTGACTGACTATACTACAGTACGTTTCTTATCTCCCTGCTCGGCTGTCCAATCAATGCGGGCACGTTGCTTCGGGGCGGGCTGGCCACGATGGAATCCTTCGGCAGTCCGGCTTGGCGTAGCAGCTTCCGGAACGGGAAGGCCGTCGTTTGCCTTAGTGCGTGCGCGAAATTCAACAGACGATAAGCAACTCCAACCCTAAGTTGGTTCGTTCACGTAAGATAGGTAGGTACCTACCCTGAAATGGTCATGGTATATGATGAAAAGAGGTGGTATATACAGGGTATTGATTTGTATGTCGTAGAGTACAATCATTTTTAATGCTACATATTTTTAAAACAGCAAGACTCAAGACACCGACATCAGCATTCGGGTAAGCCTCACGAATTCCCTAGTAGCAAGCCGGCGTAGCTGGCCCCTACCATCCGGCGGCAGAGTCTCCGCAAGTTCCTGAGCGCGAGGGTCTGCGACCTGAATGCATTCCAAAGCTGCCCGTCGTAGTCTCACATCCCCGATCACAGGCGGATCTTCGCTGCCCGCTTCGGGGATACACCGGCGAAGCACTCGCGTGCAAATATTGATGGAGCCAGAGACGGCGGCCAATTTGAAAACGTGAATGTACAGGTCTACGGATCGCGGACGTAGGTGCCTCGCTGGGACGCCCCAGATGGTCCAGAGTTTGTCCCAAAACCCTACGCCAGCATACACAGTCATGAGCCGCATGAGCAATTGGTCATCCATGCATGGGGCGTTGGGCCGATATAGGAGTTTCTCGACGCGTTCCATGAGGTCCTTATTCCACCGCCGTCTATTATTGGGTTTCGAGGCCCCTTCTATTATAGCCGTGATGAGGTCATCCGCCATAATCGATTCGTTTCGCTGATGCATCGTTTTTATAACATCGAGCGCAAGATCCACAACAACGTTGGCTTGCCGCTCGTTTGCATAGAATACGCAGGATAGAAGCTGCAAGTACTGGTATCTTGTTGCTTTGATACCGTAGATGCGTAGCTCTTCAACGAGTAATCGGACATCATCTAGCGATTGAAGGGCGCTTGTGACCCCTGAGACACTCGCTTTATATTGAACGGCAAGACGGTACTCCCACGTCCGAGTTGGAGGAAGCGTTTCCATTGCCAACTCCATCAGCTCCATAAATGGAGTTGGTTGGGAATCATCATTGGATTCGCCCAATGACGCTTGAGCTGTCTGCGCATCCATTTCGTCCAATCGAGTTCGCAGCAGCCCTAGGAGACGCTGCTTTTGGTGAGCATCATATGTAAGAACACGTGCTAGTTCTTCAGGAGACGACGTACTAAGGGGGTCAACTTCTGTAGTGGCTGCTCTTGATATTTGCTGAGTAGAGTAAAAGTGAGCTCGATTCCATGGCGAAGCTTCCGTAGACTGTCCCTTCCGGCCGCCTGTAATGCCAGCGGGGCGGTGCAAATTGGCAAGCATGGCCTTTTCCACTGGATCTAACTCTCTTTCGGGCTTTACTCTTGATTTAGGAGCTGGCTCTCTTTCGGGCTTTACTCTTGTACTTTAGGAGCTGGCTCTCTTTCGGGCTTTACTCTTGATTTAGGAGCTGGNTCTCTTTCGGGCTTTACTCTTGATTTAGGATCTAACTCTCTTTCGGGCTTTACTCTTGACTTAGAATCTTTGCTTCCATCAATAGAGCCTGATTCTGGGGGTGGATTGAGGGAACGGTCCAAGGCCCGCGTCCACAACGTTTCCAGAGCCATTTCAGCCCTCCGCCCCTCGGTCATAATCTGGAAAACGATGGTTGAACCAACATGGGATACCCCAAACCCCGAGACTCGCCCATCCTCAGCGACAACGGCCGACTCGGTGCCACTGCGATCTATCGTCCCAAGGTTCACGCATATCCACCCGGTGCGAATGCCGTCGTCGGCATCGTCAGTGCCCATAGTCCCGAGTAACTTGGCACGTCTCGCTTTGCGACGCAGTTTTGTCTTGCGCTCGTTCGGGCCCAGCAAGCCATCGGCATCAGCATGGACACGGTGCTTGGCACGCAGCCACCGCACCAGGCGGCCGGCGCAGACGTGAGATGGCGTTCGCTGCGGGCAGTGCCAAACAACATGAAAAGACTGGGACCAAGAGCTGGCGGCGGGTCGAGCTGCCGCAGATCCAACAAGGTCAATTCATCCAGGCCCATCTCCTCCGAGGCATACTCCAAAAGAGAGCCGATCAAAGGGGGCGCATCCGGGGGCACTTCCGGTAACGGTGGAGGCTCCAGTGGGGCTATATGGGTGGGAGGATCGACCTGAAGATACCAGGGCACATTGGCAAGCTTCAATTCGGTGGCTGCAGCCTCTCCTTCGTCCTCATCCTTGCTACTCTCGGGTTCTTCTTCCAACACGCGCGCATTCTGCCCATGTTCAGCGTCGGATGCAGGGTCATTAGGCTTCGGTAACGAAGAGAAGCGTCGAATGGGAAGGGCGCCGACGACTTGGGGGCGACTATAGCACAAAGAGGGTCGAACGAGGGGTGCAGATCGTAGAACACTGCCGGTGAAGAGGTTCAGCACAAGTAAACGGCATTGCGAGCAGCCTGCCACCGACAGGGCCGGTCGAGCAACAGCCATAGTCTGTCTGCTGGTGCTGGTCGATTTTGTCGAGAAGTCCGCGAATAACGGATTGGGGATTGGGGATTGGAGATATATCACGGTGCCGAAAACATGTGTAGTAGCTAGGGCGATGCCACCACCACTACGTCAAGGGTAGACTTTTATGGTGAGTCAAGATAGGAAGGACCTGAGAAGAAGCTACAATTCTACTTTTTTTTTGCGACTCCAAGTTTTGCTACCTGAGGTTAGTACCTAGGTACTTAGGTACTTTTTGTCAATTCGACAAATCAGGCTTAGCGCACTCGATGCTTCTTCTGATTACTAATCGGCAAACATCTCTCCGCCTATGTATAAGTACTTAACCTACGTCAACCGTCAGCCAACGTCGCAATCATTGTTGGCTGTATGACTTTCGATTCCCCTGGTTAGACCAATCAGTTATATATGTATCTCATACAAACAATAAGAGTTTATTATCTGCCTCATGTACAGGGTTCGTGACACCTACAATGCGGTCCTTATTTTCAAGCCCAGCCTCCACCAGGTCCCAGTCAGCGCAGAACAGTTTTAACAAGAAATCTGAAGGCACTGCGGGCAAGCCAATGATAAAGGCTTCATGAAATTAGTTCTACGAACGAGTACAATTATCATGTGCGTCAAGCTTTCCTCCAACGCTATATCTTGTGCTTGTGGAATAATTACTACATGTTCGAGATTGTATTATCAGTTCGGGTGGAATCCGTACCTTTGAGACAAGCTGCTGTACAATTCGGCGCAACTGGCGATTTCGGTGAGGCTATTCAGGCATAAAGACTAATATAGTTTGCCTGCCCTGTAGAAGGGCAGGCAGAGGTCTACATAGCCCCTTTGGCTTTTGAATTCATCCTTTAATGTGACCTTGCCCTCTGCCCTTATTTATAGACAGCCTTGGGACCTGCACTTCTGGCCTACCCCTCTCCTCCGATCGAGGCCCTTTTGCACGTCCTATGATCCTCGCCGACCTTTAGTTAATATGCATTCTGACCCTCCGCGAAAACCACGCTGTGGCTTAATCACACCGGCTAGTTGCAGTCATACCAATGCTCCTAAGACAGGAAATGATAATCCTCTGTCGTGGAATGTAGCATTTATCACATATGGCTCCGTTCGTAGCCCTCGGCACACCCACTGGTCGCCTACCTCTAACGTTATCCTCTACCCCCCGTAGTATTTAGTGAGGCTAAAGGCAACCAACATTGGCCACGTTAAATACTTTCCAATGTTCTTCTGTTGGTTTAAATCATTCATATTGTTTCAACCAACTATCAATACCTCGGATAATCATCCACCATGGAGGCTCTTGCAGCGTTAGGTCTCGTCTGCAACGTTCTTCAAATTGTAGAGTTTTCGACTAAGCTTGTGAAATCTACGATCAAGTTAGCCGACTCCGCCTCAGGAGTACCTGGTGAAATTAATGATGCGATAGTAATCCACGACACGCTTGCCTCACTACTCCAGGAAATAGGGGCGCCAGGAACCACCTATTCCGAACACGATCAACAGTTTGTGGTTCTCGCTGAGAATTGCCGCAATGTTTGCCACGAGTTACTGGACCAAGTTAACCACATTAAGGGCAAGGGAAATTCATCGAAGACTGGCGTTCTTGGTGTGGCTTGGCGCACGCTGGCCGATCGTGGCAAACTGAACTCGATAGCGCAAAGGTTGGATCGGTATAGGAGCCAGGTTATTGCTCACGTTATTTTCATGTTAAAGTTAGTTGTATTGTTCTTTGCTCCTCCTGGCAACCATCTCTACCCCAGCTAACTTCAGAGTTCATATACAGCCACAAGGCGTCTGCTACCCACACACTCATCGAATCCTCGATTCAGCAAGTTGATACCCACGCCCGGAGCCTGCAAGAATTGATAATCAAGAATAGAGCCGAGATTATCGGTACTATTAAGTCAGAATTAAATAATTCTGGATCAAACACAGGCGGATTCCAAGCACAGTCTGTCCCAGATATGAGACCAGCCGCCCCCAGCCTTGAGGAAACTATTCTCGAACATCCGACTTATGGAAGAGCACACTGTTCCAATGAGACATCTGAAGCTCAGTTGGACATCCTTGCAGCTGTTAGAACTGCTCTTACAACCATTAGGCAGGCTTCTAAAGCAATTACAATTCAGGATTGGCTCTCTTTTCCTGAGCTTCTATCTCGCGAGAGCACAATTCGTGATCCTCACGAAGACACCTACACGTGGTTGCTACACGATGAATATCACTCTGACATTGAGCGCGACGTAGCGAGGAGGTCTCAGAATCGTCACGAGATGTGCAACTGGCTCAAGAGTGGGCGCGGTATTTTCTATATATCTGGAAAAGCCGGATCGGGTAAATCAACTCTAATGAAATACCTCGCTAGATCGCCGCAGACTCGTGAGCATCTTACCCACTGGGCCAAAACAAAAGGGAAGGACTTGATTTTTGCAGAATTCTTCTTCTGGAGATCCGGCGCGCCGCTTGAAAGAGAAATTGAAGGTCTATATCGTGGCATATTGTGGAAGATCTTAGACGCACACCCTGACCTCATCCAAAGTCTTTTCCCTGCTCTTTGGCGAGATAAATATGGCGCTTTTGATGACAAGACTCGCCGCACCACCGAGCCGATGATATCAGAACTTGAGGCTGCCTTTGACATACTTATACATAGCCCTAGAGCGCTAAGCGAACATAGGGTATGTCTATTTATCGACGGGTTGGACGAGTTCGAAGGGGACTATTGGAGACTATCCCAACGCTTAGTCAAGTGGTGCGCCTCAGATGATATGAAGCTATGTGTCTCGAGCAGGCCAACAAATGAGTTTTCGAAAGCTTTCAACGTAGTCCCGGGTGCAATTCGGTTTTGTCTACACGAGCTCACAAAGCCTAATATGTTACACTTTGTGCGAGATACGTTCGAGAAGGACCAACGATACGCCGATGCTTGTTCAGACAACCCGGAATGCGCTTCTCTGGTCGAATTAATTGTCGATCGCGCTGATGGTGTTTTTCTTTGGGTAGAACTTGTGGTTAACGAGCTTCTAGTTGGTATGGGCAACAGCTGGTCTTTAGTCCAGTTACAACAGAGGCTTGATGAAATTCCGAATGACCTCAGGTTGTTTTTCGGCCAGATGCTAGGTCGTGTCGACAGGCTGGAAGGGGTGAAGCTTGCACGCTCATTCATGCTCTTACAATTACGTCGTAGTGGTCGTTTGAGAGAACTTGCATCTACTGTGTACGCGCACGCCATTCTAGACGATATGGCGGACAACCCAAATCTTGAGATTCAACTTCTTGATGGATCACTTGGCCCCTATCTAAGCAATGATCAGTGTATTTCCAAGTGTAGTCAGATGTGTCGCCGGCTAATCGGCCGGTGTCAAGGACTTCTTGATATCTACGAGACAGGTTGGGAATTCCCAGACTGTCACATGATCCGCTTTTTCCACCGGACTGTGGCCGATTTCTTGAAGGAGCCAGAGATGCAATCGGATCTCCAGAAGCTAGGGAGGGGTTTCAACCCAACGCGAGCCCTTGCCCATGTCCTGCTTGCAAGCGTCAAGTGGGCACAGTTCTACCAGAATCCCATCTATCACCATGATCAACAAAGAAGTCGGATGCATAATAAGGGTCTAAGTACAAAAGACTACGCCGCTGGTGTGATGCTGGACCTTACTTTACTTTCTACAAAAGATTTCCCCTTGTTCAACGAAACCGACTGCTTCAAGCGTATGATGGGAAACATGGACGGTCGTGAGAAGAGTCGTTCGTGCAGGGAGACGATTCTTGGGAGAGTACGAGTGAAGACGAAGAGGAGCATCGATGCAGCAGACATTGAATCCGCGGCTCTCTGTAATGCCCTCTCATTACAATGCTCTGGTGAACTAACGAAGGAAATGATCCGACGCTCGTTAACAATTCTTAACAACCCACGATGGAATGCTCTTCTGGCGGCATTCTTGCCCGCCATTCCTTTTATGGATGAAGCTAAGATTTCTATGATACGGGTTCTTCTTGAGAATGGTCTATCACCTAACACGAAACTGGCTGGCATGATTCATTATTGCACAGTGCGGCGCCAGGGGGTAAACAAGATACCTATGCCAACACCTGTAACAACTTGGATGCTCACTTTATTGAACGTTTGCTTGAATTGGTACCTTTGTGAGTCATACAAGAGGAACTTCCTCTCTTACATCGAGCTTCTTCTCCGTTATGGCGCCGACCCCTCTGTTTACTTCATCGGCTATAAGGTCGACAGCCGAAACGAAGGTATCATTAGGTCAGCGCGTGACAACGACAACGGCAGTGACACAGGAACCGGGAGCAGAAGTAGCCTAGAAATTAAGGCCTTGACGAGAGGAGAGCCTTATTACGCAGATCTAATGACAATGACGAGACTGTGGGGAATTCAGCCAACGGAACAGATGCGGTGCAAGCTGTCAAGTAGTGGCATGGCCCAACAGCAAGAAATTTTTGGACGGTCCTTTCGCTGTCTTGGGCGGGGAGAGGGGGCGCGAATACAGGTTCTCCAACCTATTGAATTAAACTTTGTGGACAACACGAAGTTTCAGGTCCTATGGGTACTTTCTAGACAAGTGTTAGCTAAAATAAGCATCAGAGATTTGGAGGAATTGCAGGAAATGTATGATAGTTATGATCAAGAGCATGGGATAAGGGTCTGGGTGCGCTGAGCAGGAAGTGAACAACACAAGTAAGGACAAATAGGAGCAAACACAACAAACCTTTACCCTTGTTTTGAGTATAAGGAGTAAAAGATGTTTTTATTTTCAGTTATCGCTAACTAACTAACTAACTATCACTTATATAAATACCCAAGACTAAGACGGTATGCGTACGATGGCATTGTCAGGCACTAGGGTAACACATTTATACATAGAAGGCTATGTAAGACCCAAGGGCTCTCCCGATTTCAGAGAAGAGACCCAGGAATCAATAATATTGAACCTTTACCTTTACATCTACCCAGTGGCGACCTACTGGTGACCCAACTTCACTCTGGAGACGAAACCCTATTACAGGTATATGGATTAACGCCTTGAGGTTTTGACCAATTAGGAAATTGCTCCAGTTGCAGACCTAAAAGGCTAGAGCGAGAGAGAGAGAACCAAGATGAATGATGTCAATATCTGGAATTTGTTTATATAAAGGGGCATCTCATAACTACTGCAATTTACTCTATTATATTAGAGTTGTAAAGATAATATCTTGCGTTTACTGACTAGGTACTATGTGATAAATTACCTAACCTACCTCCTTAGTTATTCGCGAGGTTGTGTGATTCATATAAAACCTACCATACCTAAGTAAGTACAGTAAGGTTACCCGGGCCCACGAAATAGGGACTTTGTGGAGCTGCTTCGGCCGTTCATTGGACGATGTGCAGAAAGCGGGACCAGTCTGAGAATAAGACCAATCACAAAGCTGGAAATTCTTTTAGTCATGCTGAAATAGGTATAGCTCCTTTTCGCAATGGCAAAAAATTTGGTATCGGGAACCGCCTCTTGTTATCGACATGCTATCGAGACACTGCTATCAATCTTCATCCAACCCTTCACCTCGACTATTCAACTATTCGACCTCTTTCTACCTTTGTGTGTTCCTGTCCTTGTCCTCTCGTGTACCATAATAATCCTTACAATCTATTTTCTCATTAGATGTTATAATAAACCCCCTCCACTCTCAGCAGCGTCTGGTCTGCAGAAACCCCCCCGCTCTCTGACCAGACTCGCCTGAGCTTTCACACGCCCTCACCATGCTTCTACGCCATCGTCCCGCGTCGAGGAGTGTCTCCCTGCAGCGCATTAACACATTGCGCCGACCACACTTGCCGTCGAGAACCTCGTCCTTGTACTCCGACGACACATCCGTAGCTGGCCGCAGACTCTTAGTAACACGACCCAAGCTTGGACCATGGAGGCGGCAGGCCACACCTACCTTCTTCGGCCCCGTCGCGCAGCGACCATTGGCCACAGCTGTCGACGACTCGATGCGTCAGGACGACATGCCTTTCACTGATCATCTTTACTCCCACCGTGTCCCCTCTAACAGCCATGTGCAGCCGCCCTCGCCTATCCCACTCTACCATCTCCGAGCCTTCGACCCTGCCACGACGTTGCAGCTCAAGATCAATGATGACGTCCTGCCGCGCTCCCGGCTGACACCTCAGGGTATTCCTGGCGGCATTGACGAAATGTTGTCCGTTTTCGATGCCTGTTTGGACGTCAACAAGCTGGAACGAGCCGCCCTTGTCCTCGAGCGCTTTGCAGCCATGGATGCTCTATCCTACGCCGACCTGATAGCCCTTCACAACCAGTACCTACGCGCTGGCATCGCTCGCGCCCTCGACCAACCCGAATCCCAATGGGCCCAGTCGCTTCATCAGTGGTTCGAGGTCCAGATTCGAGGAATGGGCATTCCTCATACTCCCGAGACCATTGCTTGTATGCTGAAGGTGTCACTCTTATCTGCGCAGGGGCCCCGCCTTATTCGACTTGTGAACCGTTACTTAGACATGTTGCCTGAGGAGGCCGTATGGTCTGTGTTGGACGCCAACATTCTCAGCCAACAAGACTTCGGGACCATTACCAACATATATCAACCAACATCAGATCTCGTCATGGACCAATTAGATTCTGCTATGACAGACGACCAAGTTGAAGTGGCTCCATCTGCCGAAGCATCGTTGCAGGAGTCAAAGAGCAAGAGCAAACCTGTTCCAGAAGTCCTTGCTGTGCCCCAAAAGGGTTTAGGGCTGAAATCGCTGCGCAGTGTATTGGCATTTTTCGACCAGATTGAAGGACAAGACTTGAGCAAACTTTCAATCGAAGAACGCCGCGAATTCCAGTCACGATTAGAGCGAGATTGTGTGGAAGCTGCCATTCATCGTTGGAGAGACGAAAACCAGGCCTTGGTAAAGATGGGGCGAAGCAGCGCCTTATCTACAGGCGAACTCAACACTCAGCTATACGATTGGCAACGCGCACTCGAAGGTAAATTAGAAAAGGAATTCGCCCTCTTCGAGGAATCGGAAACAAAGGAGAAGAAGACTCCCGAGGACCTAGAACGCTGCCTCCATGCTCCTTTCATGAGACAGTCTACTCCGGCGAGACTTGCCGCAGTAACTATCATGGGTGTTCTCAATTGCCTCGCCCTAAATGGCGCCGATAAAGGCGTACCATTAGCCACCCTCCTCACCCATCTTGCTAAAAATATAGAAGAGGATATCAGGTTCCAAATGCGGCAGAGACGGTCGGCAGAACGTAAGGCGGCGTTTCGCAAAGCACGTCTTGAACGAACCGAACCCCCCCGAGAAGCTACAATTCCCGGGGGAGGCTACAAATCCCAAGGAGGCTACAACTAGTAACTCCCAACCACCTAGTGAAAAGCCCACCACCCAACAGGAGTCGCAAGCACGTCTTGAACGAACCGAACCCCCCNACGGAAGCTACAATTCCCAAGGAGGCTACAAATAGTAACTCCCAACCACCTAGTGAAAGGCCCACCATCCAACAGGAGTCACATATAGTTGAGGCGCCTATGTATGACAATACATCATGGCCAGCCCTCATCAAGGCAAAAGTTGGAGCCCAGCTCTTGTCCGCCTTGCTTGACTCCGCCAAAATCAAAGTTGTTCGCCAGCACCCTGAAACCAAGACTCTCGTCAGTCAGATGCAGCCCGCCCTGGCCCGTACAGCAGTGTACCGCAAAGGCAAGAAGGTAGGCATGGTTACGCCCAACAGAGCTTTGGTGAACCTGATGAAACGCGAGCCTCGGGGTGACTACCTTGCGAGACATTTGCCCATGTTAGTTGAGCCTCAACCCTGGACTAAATTTGATCGAGGTGGCTTTCTTGAATTTCCTTCTCAGCTCGTCCGCGTCAAGAATGGTGAGAGGGATCAAAGGATCTACGCCGAAGCTGCCATTCAAAGAGGTGACCTTGATCAGGTGAACAAGGGACTAGATGTATTGGGCCGAACAGCTTGGCAGATTAACAGGCCAGTTTTCGACGTGATGCTGGAGGCATGGAATAGCGGAGAGGAAATAGCCAACATTCCACCACTCAACCCAAATATCCCCGTTCCAGAGGAACCGGACGTGTCAGATGACCCGATGGTTCGTCGAGACTGGCTGAAGCGTGTCAAATTAGCCGAGAACGAAAAGTCTGGTTTACATTCAGAACGATGTTTCATGAATTTCCAGCTCGATATTGCCAGGGCTTTCAGAGACCAGACTTTCTATTTCCCCCACAACTTGGACTTCAGAGGACGCGCCTATCCTATTCCAGCTTACTTAAATCACATGGGCGCGGATAATGTTCGAGGTATCCTGCGGTTCGCCGCCGGCAAAGAACTCGGCGAAAGTGGACTTCGTTGGTTAAAAGTTCAGCTGGCAAACGTCTTTGGTTTCGACAAGGCTAGCCTCGAAGAGCGGGAGGCTTTTACTACGGACCATATCAAAGATATCTATGACTCGGTTATAAACCCATTGACGGGACAGCGGTGGTGGCTCAAGGCTGAGGACCCATGGCAATGCTTAGCGGCTTGCTTTGAGCTGAAGGCGGCTCTCGAGTCTCCCGATCCCACAAAATACGTATCCCATCTCCCTGTCCACCAGGATGGTACATGTAATGGATTACAGCACTATGCAGCCTTGGGTGGTGATCGCTGGGGAGCCCAGCAGGTGAACCTACTACCTAGCGATCGACCTGCCGATGTGTATTCGGCAGTTGCTGACCTCGTCAAGGAAGGAATCGCGGAAGATCTGGCGGAAGGGAGTTTCCTGGCCAAAGCAGTCGATGGTAAGATCACCCGTAAAGTCGTCAAGCAAACTGTCATGACGAACGTCTACGGTGTTACGTTCGTTGGCGCAAAAGCTCAAGTCCTAAAACAAATCGACGCTGCTTATCCAAATATTGAAACCGAAACTGGCGTTCCTTCCGTTATACTCGCCTCTTACATCGCCACGAAGATCTTCAAGGCTCTATCTACGATGTTTCGTGGAGCGCATGACATCCAGTACTGGCTTGGGGAGTGCGCTGGACGAGTCTGCCGTGCACTGACTCCAGAACAGCTCGACCGTATCGCCGACGAGAGCTCGAAAGCTCCCGAAAAGTCTACAACATCACGCGCCGGCACAAAGAAGCCGAAGCCAAAGTCGAAACCGAAGCCGAAGCTGCGTTCGAATGAGGCCATGGAATCTCTTCTTCATCAGTTCAGGTCTACGATTGTCTGGACTACGCCGCTCCGTATGCCCATTGTACAGCCGTACCGCAAGAGCGGCAGTCGAATCATACAAACCTGCCTGCAGGACCTCACGTTACAGGTTCCTGAGCGATCTGATCCGGTCAACCGACGAAAGCAACTGCAAGCATTCCCGCCAAACTTTATTCACTCGCTCGATGCGAGCCACATGCTTCTGTCCGCTCTGGAGTGTGACGAACTGGGTCTTTCATTTGCGGCTGTACACGATTCTTTCTGGACACACGCGGCCGATGTTAACGTGATGAATCGGGTGCTACGCGATGCATTCATTAGAATTCACGGTGAGGATGTCATTGGTCGTTTGGCGTCTGAATTTCAAGCTAGATACAAAGGCTCTCTATATCTAGCCAAGGTCGACCGAAACACGGATGTCGCGAGGGAAATCGCCGCGCTACGAGGTGGCAAACGACGAACCATGCAAGACGAGCTGCTTCTAGAGAGGGAACGACAGAGGCTTCTAGCCTCCTCTGATCCTGACGAGGTACAAAAGGGTATGGAAATGACTACCCCTGCTTCTATATACGAGAAGTTTTCTACTTCGGATGCTTTGGTGTCCGAAAACGAACTGGATGAAATCGCCTTGGGCAACATTCCCTCCTCATCAAAAAATCTAGAAGATGACGAAGAAAGCTCCAGGGAGCTGGAACCTACACCGGAAGAAGAGCTAAACCGAGTCAAAGGAATGATAGAAGTGACGATATTTGAAGCGAAACTTAAGAAAATGACGTCGCGCGAGAGGCCCAGTACCAAAGCCAAGGTGGACTATGCCAGCTTCTGGGTCCCCCTCACTTTTCCGGCTATTCCGGCAAAGGTATGTAGTTTTCCAATTTCAGGACACTTCATGGTCGATAACTAACACGTCAGTTTGTCAGGGGGACTTCGACGTGTCAGAACTAAAGAGCAGCAAATATTTCTTCTCATAAACAGCTAATAGCGCGAAAATAAGGCGTTGTACATTTCGACGACGGGTTGTGCGATTATATTCAAATGGTCATCAGCGAGTTGCATTCAGTGGCGTTCCTGGGATGTATATGTTATGCACTATGAGCTTTTCAGCTCAAACTAAAAGGGGGCAGGCGGGGTTCGGGGAAACAGTGCCTGCAAGCAACCTTGTAACAACAACCGTGTATATTCACTCGCACGCAAAGTTGAAAGGTGGATTTCGAACTTGGGCTAGCTTGCGCATGGAGCATCTGGCAAGCATTTCATGAGATCTCTTGGGCCGTTGTATATATAGCTTCGAGAGACGAAGATATGATAGAGGAGAAATAGATCTAAATCATGATACCAGCTTACTTCAAATTAATCACTCGTCTTAGCGCAGTCCTTCAGCAAAGCTTCACACGTACTTTGTAGGAGTAGGTACATACCGGTAGATTAGATATCCCAAATGATATGATGTATATATACACGGCGATCCAGCGATTGGTGCTGCTTCATAAGCCTCAACATTATACTCACCAACCACTTCTATTACCCCTTGTTGAAATACTAAGTTATAAGTGATAGGTAGAGTGATATATATTAGTTAAGCATTAAGGAATAAGTTTAAGTATAGTACAGTAGAAAGATATTTTTTATATATATAAGTAGATATATATAGGGTAAAGTATTTAGCTATTAGATTTATTAGCTACTTATTTTAATATTTTTATTCGAACTATATATATTTATTTAAAGCTATTGTAAACTTTTAATTATAACTGTTTTTTTTTATATTTAAAGTAGTACGTAATTTTTTAACCGTATATTTTTTATTTTTTAATAAAGTAAGTCCTTTAGCTTTGTTTATTCTATTAATTTTAGCAGAATATTTAAGAAGTATTTATTTTAACTATTGTTAGTTTTGTTTATATTATACTAAACTTTAGCTATTGTTATTTTTATTTTTTTAAATATTTAATAAATAAACGTTGTTTATTAAAAAGAATTAAATTTTAACGTTTAAATTTAAATACTTCTANTAAATTANAATNCTAAAATACTATATATTTTTTNTTAAATTTTTAGCTTTAATAATAGCTACTAAAACATATACTATATTT
>NQIM01000682.1:0-15136 GCA_003426235.1 Xylaria polymorpha
GGGCTATGCAGCTGAACAGCAATAACACTACTGATCCTAACCCTGATGCAAAGCACGAAAACCGTTGAAACTAGAGCTAACAGAGGAAAATAACTAAGAAGGCAAAGGCAAAAGCATGTTGTGGTTGGGTTCTATCAAATGAGTGTGCTACTATCCTCATCCCATCCCCCTGAGCTGACTGATGTGGTTGTGAGGAGTCTTCTGTCTATGACCGAATGAGTGTCCTGTTATGGAAGTCATCGCTGTGGGGTAATGTGCCAATTGTCCGTCTGTGATCAAGTGAGTGTCGTGTTGTCTTCCTTCCCTTCCTATAGCGCTGTGATGAAGGATCATCTGTGGTCAAGTGAGTGGTCTGCTGTCTATCTCCTGCGTCCTCCCCAAGTAAATCCAAAATTGTGCCTCGTGACTGATGTGGATGATGGAATGAATGGTCGTCGGCGTCTAATCAATTGAGTGTCCTGCGGGCCTCGTCCGGTTCCTTCTGTCCCAACTCAAGGTCGGGTTTTATTACTGGTGTGGCAATGGCGGTCCTAGGCCCTTTGATGAGATTCATAGGCGTCGAAGCTGCCTAGATGCAACGGACTTTCTCTAGCAGCTTGCAAGCAACCGATCACATCAACCGGATTCGAGGGCAGTGCGATTGAAGGTGTCGCACCTTATACTACCTTGTTGAGGCCTAACGATTAGTGTTGAAGTCGTTATTCGAACTCGCTAGATAAGTAATCAATCAAATCATCCTCATCGTCACTTTCAATACCTCCTACAATAATCTCTGGTAGGATAGACTCGGTTTCGGTGTTTTCAAGCCTTGTAGGCCTCGCAGGCTCGTTTATATCGATTTTGGACCCTGTGGCAATCTGTTCGTCGTTTTCAGAAGCAAAAAGATCATCAGAATCGGAGTCAAGGCCACCTAAATAGTGGACTATCGCTTTCTGGGCTGACTCCCTATGAGTCTCCATCTCTAACGCCTTTTGGGCCCCCTTTCGAGCCTTCACACCACTTGCAATAGATGTAGGTGCGGTCTGCTGGGACTTCGTTCGTATGCTTAAATTCTTGCTGGTGGCTCCTCTTCAACCTGTTCCCATTTTGACCGCACCCTCCGAAGGGACCTCAGAGTGCTATGGTCTGTAAGAATAGCCTCCACTGTTCGGAAGCGCGGGCGATGCCTATACATTACGACGCTTCTGGGGAGTTTTCTGATACCCTCTTCACCTTGTCCCCGTTAAGCTCCTCATGCTCGCTTTTCTGCGCCTTTCGAATCCAAAGGCGCCAGCGTACCACACCCACTCTCGTCGAAGCCTTTGGCGCAAGTTGCTTCGGGCACTTTCGATATTCCTGTTGTCTGGAATATGCCACATAACGGTGAACTGGATTGCTACTGGAAAAAGAAACACAGTATCTGAACTCGGTTTCTTTCTATCTAATTTCGGCATTTGCGTCGCTGAAAATTTTGCGGAGCTGTCGCCGCTAGGGAGAAGGCTGTTTTCGGGCACGGTGACTACCTAGACACGACGGCTTGGATACCTATGGGTTTTCGCCATATTCTTCTGTCTAGTACCCAATTGGCAATATCCTTTGATATATACATTTGTAGGGCAATAAATTGACCCACGTTTTCCTTTGTCACAAGGCATAGAGACAAAGAGACTTCTGTATATGTATGTATGTAGCTAGGATAGCCTTACGTACTTACGTTTGAGAGACCGTCGTGCAATAACAAGAGTCTATTGCCTACCACATACTTGGGTTCGTGGCATCCTTGTCCACCATCATTGTATAATTAACGAAGCCGCAGGATAACGCTGAATTAGTTGTTAGCTCGATGCTGGTCGGGATTTTCTTTAGGTAGGTAATAGAATATGTTGCCTTACTACCTACTAATTACGTTCGCGTATTCAACCCCCCCTCGAGATCAGCTGCTCTAGATATGGGCGAAGGGGCCAAATCGTCGCCTGGTTCATAGGTATGCTGACGGAGGATGTTGCCTGCGACACGTGCAGTCAAATCCAGAGCGGTGACCCCGCCAATCCACTCGCTCGCATTTGCGGCGCGGTGGAGTGCCGGCATGCCGTCCGGTTCCCGTATTGGTTTGGGAAATTGCTAAAGCTGGACAATGCTCCTGTGCTTACCTGCAACCATCGACCAACAGCCTCGCCAATTGGCCATGTGATGTAAGTAGTTGCAAAATGCGAGGCGAGTTTGACCCCAGATCATATCGTAGAGTCACAAATAAGATCGTATGACAGAAGGAGAGTTGTTAGGTAAGCGTTGCGCCCCCCCGTCAGCACAGCATAAGCGAAGGCATGTTGGTGGCTTTACATCAACATCCTTGCCGGTCATTCTCCAGCTGCCTGATCATCCCCAGAACACATGACTCTTTCAAAGGATTGGAGCTTTGAGCAGTGTCGACGTGATATGACCAACGATAAAACACCCCTGGGCCCTGGCATCGTTCAAGACCCAAGACACGTCCAAGTAGTGACTGTTACACAGAAGTGCACGTTTGAAATAGTGGAAATGGTGGTTTGGCGTACTTATGCGTCATCAAACCAACAATCATGTCGCTGTAACGACCTTTCCCATCTTCGTCCCTTTCGTCGACCTTTCGCTCTCAACACTTAAATAAATAAAAAACCACCACTACTATCGACATCGTCATCATCATCATCGGCAACATAGTCTCTCCCTTTTCTGTGCCTGGGTTTACATATGTACCGCGCTATCGCAACTTTACATAAATCTCCAAAATGGCCGACAAAGATGCATTAGGGGATTCGGATAGGGACTCGTCTGTGTCTGATATGCCATCGTCGCTCGCGTACCGTCCATTCCCCCCCGTCATGAAACTGTACTACCAGTGGAGTCTTGCGGGCCTCACAACATTCCACGTCTGCGGCGCAGACCAGCAAGATCGCCTCTTTGCCGTCAAAATGCACACGGGATACAGTATGAAGGAACCTCTGGGCCCCAAGCAAGGCCTGCACCTGTACAACGGACCTACGACAAACGACCCGCTCCTCGCCGCCGCGGGTGATGACTCGGTACTTAGCACCTTTTCGCTGAACAACAACAGCCGCATCTTCCTACCGGCCCGCCGGAGGAGAGGGCTGTCGCAGGAGATGATGCGCGCCTACATTACCGCGGACAGGCACGTCGCCTTTTCGTTTTCTCTCGAGGTCGGATCTGGCAAGAAGAGGCGACGCGAGGTATTCGAGTGGAGGAACATCGAGAAGAGTGAGAGGGACGAGAGCACAGAGCACGGTGGGTTCCGGCTTTTCCGCCTGCCACCAGACCCCGAGCAGAACGCGCCAGGTGGCGGAGGGAGTAGCAGTCAGGGCGCTTCTACGTCCTCAGCAGCAGCAGCAGCAGCAGCATCCACTGACGATGTCGTCGCCGTAATGGCGTGGAGGCGTTTCTTGGCGAGTCCCAAGCACCCCTTCGACCTCAAGCTGGTGGGGGCTGGGCTTGGGCGGCGGTATTCTGGGCGACCGCTGGACCCTCATGACACTCATCACGGCGTTGAGATTGTGGGAGCTCCATCAACGAGGCAAGACGCAGAAAGCCCCTGTGGCCGTGGCAGAAAGGGTCGGGCCGAAAGAGAAGACGGCAGCAGAGTAAACACCTTCCCACGAGTGGAAAAGAATAAACGGCGTTTTAAGCGATGATAGCTGTCGCTGTGACCTATAGCCACCATGTAGGAATGCTTAGTCTCTAGGGAAGCTCATGGACTGCATCGTATAGGAATACTTATTACCGCATGTCTCAACCATGGGCTAATTATGATATTGGCTCTAGCAGTATATCATTCAATTCGGCGTTGATTAGGGGGTAGAAATTGGGAGGGCGTTGTGCGAGTTTTCCCTGCGAGGACCATATTCGCTAACTTTTTACTAAACAGCTAAAGTTATGTAATTACTTCGCTCGTTTTAATACGGCCGGTGGTTTTCTATATTACGAAAGAACTAAGCAGAAAACCTAACGTGAATATAATTTATTCTTTTATTCTTTCCCTTAGCTTAAACTACGTACGTTGAAATCTTTTGAGCAAAGGTACATAAGCAGCTCGTGGTAGCGTGTCCCGGTCTTCAGGGGCAGAGAGGCGGGGGCGGGAGGCGGCTGTGCTTAGACGGCCACAGTACACCGCGAGGTATCTTGAAACTCTTCGGTCGTGGTTTTCGCTGGCGTTACAGCATTGGACTTCTTTCTTTATCAACTCGCAGTCGGGAGGTATGCACAAGTACAGACCCCTCTTGGGCCCCAAGCGAGTTCCGGCTGCTCCAGCCGTTGCCTAGCCAGCCCTCTGAGAATATTCGTTGCATCCTCACGCATGAGTCCTTGCTCAAACACCCGCCCTATTTCGCAGTCTCATACACATGGGGCAGTCCGGAATTAAGTAGAAAAGTGAAGTTAGATGGCGCCAGCGTCCCCGTAAGAGAGAACCCTCTACCAGCTCTTGCAGCATCTCATTCGAACCTGATCCTATAGATCGACTCTCTCTGCATCGACCAAAGTAGCATCCCAGAAAAAAATATACAAGTACCGCTTATGGGCCAGATCTATTCGTCCGCCGAGTCGGTATTTGTCTGGCTTGGTCTATACGTGGACGGGAGCAAGCTGTATTTCGACTCCCTCTCCACCCGCGACGGGCCGCAGCTGGGCCCTGCACTGCAGACCTCTACTGTACAGGCATCCCGACGACCCAAGACAGGGCTACGCATCTCTATAGCCGCCCGTACTGGTCCCGGACGTGGATCGTCCAAGAAATCGTATTAACCTCAAACCTGACCATTTTCTACGCGGGTCGGTCCTGTCACTGGTCGACATTCGTGATACCTGCCATGGACTCTTTCCAAGGCCTCTATAGTTGATCATTAGCAGGAGCCTCGCGATGCCAACGGCGTCTGGTAATAACTAATTCGAACAAACAAGTTTAGCGTTCCCACATACTTTAGTCGTAATAATGTCCACCGGATTCTCTCGCGTTGCGACAAACCCCACGGTCTCAAGAAGAGCACCAAGACTATAATTACCTAGGTAGTCGCTTAATGAGATCAACATTGGGGATGGACTATGGGGGAAATCCCCCGGAGTCGCCTCTCTAATAATTTACATTGCGTGCCGCCGCTGTGAGTGATCTCGATCCCAATGAAAAGATCAAGCCTCACCAGTGCAGTTCATAACGTTAAGAGAACTACACCGCCACTCAACCGGCCGTTCAGCATCGATCGCCAAACTCCAAGTGCTGTATATTAGTATTAACGATTGTCTCGATCATCCAAGTTCCCAGTATCCAATGTCGGTATTATCAAGAGACTTAGTTTAATACACAAAATTTTATCACATAGATCACAGAAAGGGGAGGTTATATAGAGGCAGCACCCACGAAATTAGATGATAAACTAGCATGCCATTGCCTAGCACGTGTTAAAAGGATTCAGTCTTCACCTTCCTACTCTCAAAACTACATATCGAGATGCAAGCAGGAATCTCAGCAAGTTTTCTCCTGTCGCATTGAACTGCCACGTTTACAAGAAAAAGACTGGTGTTTCCCTCTACATTTCGTAGAGGTTTCTATGTCCACCACAACTTAGCAGCGTCATCCAAACACCGGTTCGTTGTGTCATGGACTCTGGACGGATCCAAGGTCCGTAGCAGTCAAACTCCTTCTTCAGACGAAAATTCTTGTACTCCAAATACGACCCCCTTTTCGGCATGGCACATCCAATGAACCTCGTTAAAGATCCAGATCGCTTTAGTACCGGAGGCCATAATCTTCAGTACTAGTCCATCTGAACTGACAATACTCCAAGGTTCGTCGTTCACAATATTCCGTAAACAACAATTGCAACGGCCCTCCAACGATGCAACGAGTTAGGTATGCAAAACCTACTAAATGCCCGAGTCTTCCCCCTTGTGCGCTTCGGACGTAGACAATAGCTCAGCTTTCCATTCTCTCCAGTTCTTATCTCCAACCATTGTGTCGTCAGTCATCTCACTCTTGCGTATGATACGCTTTAGTTCTTGGAACTCGAGCTTGCCTGTGAGTTCTACGCGACGGAGAACATCGGCGAGGAAAGGATCATGCGAACGCATAGCGTTGATGAAAAGAGTTTCTAAGATGGCAACTTATTAATTAAAGCTACACCATACGATCTAGAAGGTAGAACTCACGGATAAATTTCTGGGTAAACCGTAGGTTCCACATGGCTATAAGCTCTACGCGCAGTTTTTCACAGGCTCGAAGAAAATCTTTTCCCGAGGCGAAATCGGTGCGTTGGATTGTAAGGAAACTATGGAAAACCTCCCAGGGGCCGTCCGAGCCATTGGTCGAATTTTCCTGGTGGTTGTGAGGGGGAGCGAGGATTGGATTCGTGGATGAGGATTCGGTAACTTGTTTTGTTTGATTAGACAGCCCGGACGAGCAAGAGTCGACCTTGTCATTGTTTGAAATGCCGATGACTGAAATAATGGCATGTGCGAGTCGCCAGCCGTCGACGCCCGTGAGCGCGTCCCGACAAGTTCCGACTGTTACACTGGGTAGATGCTTCGACACAACCTCATACAGTTCCTTGGTCAGGTCGCGCAACTTGCTGTCGTGAATATCGCTCAGCTCTATGTCGCGGTTGTTATCAAGATTCTTCTCGGAATTATAAATAGTGGTGAATGCCTCCAATATCTCGATATATTCTCTGGGGTGTGTGACTGAAGCTGGGTGAGGCTTAGAGGCCCCAGAGTTAGAGACCCAAGAGAAGACCTGAGTTTGGTTGACGAGTCGCACAGTCTTTGGCCTGGCTGGGGGCTCACGTGAACAAGTTGAGCTCGGTGGGCGCGGCGGAAAGGTAGTTTTTGGCATGGGAGAAGTACCGATGGGAGGCAAAAGGAGATCATCATCATCCGATTCGTCCGATGACGAAGATTGCGTCATTTCCGCCTCGCTCACTTCAGGGACAACTCCAGAGAGAGGTTCACAGAAACCCATAGAGACAGGTTTAGAGCCAAGGTCTTGGCCATCTGCGCCTTCGTTTGCAACGGCGGAGTGGTGTGAGGGTGGAGGCTCCCTGATGTCCATGTCGCCCATGTCCTCATCTCCTGAGTCGTCTTGAGTCAGATCAATGACTACTGGCTGTTGTTGTTCAGGTGCCATGGCGGGATAGGGGCTCCAGCGGTTGCCAGAATGAAGACAATACGTGAAACCCGGGTCGCGGGGCATTTGCCTTTCTATGTGAGGTACTTGACGTGCCGTGATATAGATACCAATAGGTAGCACACGGCCACGTGTATGGATGCTAGTGCGACACTTGTAGAAATGTGTTGGATGTGTGACGGTGGTAGGGTATGGTGGGCGAGATAGAATCGGAAGTGGCAGAGTCAGAGAGCATACCAGGTTGAGATGATCGCAGGCTGATGTAGGTTAGGTAGTTGCCAGAGCCTCAAAACTCCAAATCCTAAGGTACATGCATGTAGGTACCTACCTACGTATATGTGTGGCAACCTAAAAGGTAGCCCATTGACTGAGGAACGGTTGCCTAGGGACAGGTATCTTTGTACTATTATTTGCCCCACTATATTTATATATATAAGTATATAGCTTACAGACTATAGACCTTAGCACTTAGTTTTAATATAATTTAGTCCTTAGAATAAATCTTTAGCCTAGTATAACAATTATACTAAATTATAGGTTATTTTAAAAAAAANAAAAATTTATAAATATAAATAGCTATTTATATAGCTTTATAACAATATACTATAATTACTATATATATAAAAAAAGCATAAAAAACACTTTATTTTAGTTATTTTAATACTTATTTTTAAACTTTAAACCTTATATTTTTATATTAATTGGTATATATAATAACTATTATATAAGCAGATCTAGTTTATTATAAACTTAGTTTTGTTAAAGTATTTTAATATTATTATTATAAATATTATATTATATTTTATATATATATAACGTTTAAATTATATTATTAATAATTTTAGATTTTATATAATATTTTCTAATAATTGTAAATACGTATAAACTACGTTTTAAGCTTTTATAGCAATTAATAAAATTATAAGCCTATTGCTTGCTAACCGAGGGTATGCTATATAAGTTATAGAAAAATCGGCTATATTTTTATAGTAGTATAAATAGGGGAATATTTTTGTTTATTTAAATTAAAAATATATTTAAAAAAACATTTTTTTTAATTAAATTAAATTTATATATATTAGCGTAGGTTTTATTGCGTATAGTACATCCGTTTATCCTGTTTTATAGTATTATACAAAAAATTTTATAAATTTTAAAAGCACGTTAAATGTTAATTTTTTCGCGTAATTAAATAGCTTAAATAACTAATAAAATTCTAGCTTTTTTAGTTTTTTAAGATATTGTTTTGTTATAAAATTATAAAATAATTAAATAAAAATATACGTATTAATTAAAAAAGTAGCCGACTCGTTTATATAGTTAACTCGCTTATAAACTACATTATTATAGTATTATAATTAACTATATTATAGTAATATTTAACTATATTGTACCAATATATTTAATTATATTATAACAATATATTTAACTATATAGCGGCGTAGGTAGGCTATGCTATTAAGTTTAGTACAAAGTTTTATAGCTTAATAGCAGTTTGTATAGTTTAATAGCGGTTTNGCAAGATTTTGTAGGGCGGAATAGGTTTGCGTTGTATTACGCTATAGTTCGCGTTATACTGCGCTATAGTTCGCGTAACGTAAAGTAAACTAGAGCAACTTTGGGCCGTAGTAAATAAGTGGACCCTGCTAACTAAAGCTCGGGCTGGCGGCGGATTGTATACTAGTTTTTAAAAAATTATAGTTTATTTTATAATAATCTTTTAAATAATATAGCTAATTTTTAAGTATAATAAATTTAATAGTTTTTAAGTTTTTAAAAAATAAAAAAAGTTTAAGTTTATATTAAAAAATTTATAATATATTTTAACTATATTTAATTTTAATTTATAATATATATAGCTAGTTATATTATTTAATATTTTTAAAACAACCTTTTAATGCTTAAAATACTTTATTTATTTTTACGTTTAACAAGATTATAGCAAACAGTCAATGTCACTCGAGCCAGACTTTAAAAGATCACAGCTCAATCTTCAGCCATTCCTTCATGCCTATATAAAATTCTCCTTCGATCCACACCTTGATTGCTCTCAATGATGTCAGCAAGGTATAGAGAGATATCATGTCATCTGTAGAGCCAAGGTTCACGGGGCCGTGGACCGTGATCGACTCGCCAGAATCGCAAGCAAAGAACAGCTGCCAATGGTGCCCAACCGCTTGAACCAAAGGTGACGATACGAGCCGCGGGGCTTTCTCGGTGCTGGAGCCTTTGCCCCAGTTCAGCTGACTTCTCAAGAAGGACATCCTTTTATGCCACGCAGCGGTCCAGATCCCAAGTTGCACCATGGGATCTTGAGACGAGAACGGGGACTTGGTCTCGATGGAAACTGCAATTGGCGCATATTGCACAGGAGGATATGTAGTTTGGTTCAGATGAGGAACTGGCTTCTCATCATTTGCTGCTACCTCATTTGCGAGAGCACGGATCCGGCAAGACAATGCGGAATCGTCAGGCAACTCCAAGACCAGGGCGTAGTCGATCTTCTTACTATCGCTGCTGCTATGCGCCTGGCTTAGATTTTTAGGCTCGTTCTGGCTTGACTCACCCGTGCTGCTCACCGAGACAGAACATGCCATTCCACCGCCTCGACTGGACAGCCGAGGGATCGAGTCGCCAGCGATGGTGGCCGACATCATGGGTTCCCATTGCACGACGGCATCGCGCAGTGGTTCCCCATGTTCCGTATCGTTCTCGCTTTGACAAAGCAGTTCTAAGAGCGGCGAATGGACCTTGTTGTTCCACGCTTGCTCGTGGCGCTGGTGACGTGCCGATGTCATAGCCGCCCTTCTGATACGGCAGAGTGTCGAATGTGCTAGTGTCGCTTTTGTACGATTCGCTGCTTCGGTGTCAGGAGCAGGCGACGGCAATGAGAAGTAGCTCGGTGGGGTTCGATTGTCGAAGAACGACTTCACTTCACAAGGTATGATTGCCTGCCTATACACCACGGCATCTTCGATTTTAGTAAACAGACCCGCCACGTCGGCAGGCAAAGTATCGGACGCTGCCTCGACGAACTTGATCGGCTTTTCGAGCAGAGGGAAGATGGCTCTGGATTTCTTGGGGCTTTTCGACCTCGGCCGGGATTGTTGTTTTAAAATAAGGGGGGGTCGGAATGGCTTTGGGGTACGTTCGGGGTCTGTGAAGTTCGGAACGCCATGCGCGGGATCTAGGTGTATGTAAGACTCACGGGCTCGCTGACTTGACTACAAGTACCTGATGAATGAAATGAGAGACTTGACACGTACCGCCAGGGCTATTGAGGATCTCATCATCCTGCTCTTCAATCTCCCAACGGCTCCTCTTCTTGCTAGACATGGCGTCGCTGGGCTCTGTTAGAGGAGGCGATCCGAGAGCTACGGCCGGGCAGCCTTCGGTGCCGTTTTCGCAGACGCGTCTTCGTTTGGGAGGGCGCTCGTCTAGGGACGTCGGAGATGACTCTTGCTGAATTGACCGAATCCAATCCTCAATTCTGAGGTTCTGGATCATGCTGATAGTGTCGCGGGCTTGATAGGAAAATAGCACCGGCTAACGACCAGTGCCTGATTGATTATAAGACGCTCGATTTGATATTTTGTTGTCAAGCGAAACCAAGCCTGCCCAGTATAGTAGGGCGGGCTATCTTCCGTAATGTGGGTACACCCGACCTGGACGGAGTGGCTTGGTGAGGCGGGATGCACAGCCACATGATTACGCTCGTGCACTTCTAGTCTTGGTTCTTCTCACTGATACCACGGGTTTACACGGTTGATCATAAAGACCTTCGCGAATCTGTTGGGCTTTTGAAGTATTGTTTCCTTCTTCTGTACACGTTTTGAATATTGCTAAGCTCATTGCTTAATATAAGTTACGGTAGCTGCACCGGATCTGGACTGGGTTATTGTCTCGGTTGGTGTCATACGACACGACAGACATAGAAGTGATTTAGCATGTAGGCCATATTGCCGTCGCTTGTGAGTACTCAGACTCCTTGCGCAACAACAGTTGTTTTCGCCATAGGTGGCCTTAGCAGCTGGCTAGCCCACGTGGTACCAAAACATCATGCCTCTTGCAATCGCACCCATCATGCCAACCAGGAATCCCCCTCCGCCCATCCGCAGTCATGACTCTCACCCTACCGCGAAACTTAGGAAATAAAATATGGCATCGCGAAATGTCAAACAGCTTCGTTCTTGTGTCCGGGACAAGTGTATCGAGATACCTTTCTAGTTGATTGGGATCGGGATCGCGTCTTGCCTCGGCCATCTTTTGAGGATCAAAGCCCGGAAGCGCAAACACGTGTTTATAAAAATTGAGTAGTTGCCATCTTTCCCACGTGTTTACCATATGGAACCCGAAATTCCCGTCAGCTTCTCGATCGAGATGTGTCTCGAAGTAACTATAACAGCGCCTGCCTGCTGTATATTTGAAACAGTGGCAGAAATTCCCTGACAATGCATGCTCCACCCCAATCATAAGTCTGAATACACCATCTTCGGAATCGGCGTGGCTGATCGGTCGGGTTCCTTGCATCCTCGATGAGATGTTGATTTTGTGACGTCGCATGAGTTCAAACAAAGTTGCGGTCTCATATGCAGAAACAATCTCGTCGAAAGTAGCGACTTCTAGCAGACTCAGGTAATTGGTTGCAAGTGTGATGCGTTGGTCGAAAGTTGTGCAATAGCAGAATCCAAATTTAGTCCAGAGCGAAGAACGCACATCGGGAAGTCGCATAGTGTACGGCTGGATCGCGACAAATAAATTATAAACGTCAGACCGAGATTTGTTGAGCATTGGTCCGTGTTCAAATCTCTCAGTCAACTGTAGAGACTGCATCGCATCCAATGCTGCCGTGACACACGTTCCATACGGTTGTTCTTCTATGCTGGGTATTAGGAAGGCGTCTTCGGATGTGCGACGTGCTAGAAACCAAGTCACACAGGGACACTCGTTTCTCCCAGGCATCTCAGCGACTCGTCGCTCCATTTGACAGAAGCTCTCCAGAAACTCTCCTAGGATACCCAGTTCTAATTTCCGTTGCAGTGTCTGATTCGCTGGGCGAGTTGTAGACAGAACGGTGCTGTAGAGGCAGACAAGATCTGTCAACTCCAGGTCTGTAACGCAATTCTTGAATCCGAATGTGTTGCAGATATGGTCATCTGCAAGTAGATAAAGTATTCCATTATAGATCCGTCCAGCATCTCCAGATGTCATTTCTCGCTTGATTCTCCTAATTGTGCAGTTGAGAAAGTCGACGTTGTTGGGTCTGTTCGCAACCCTACACACGAAGACATGGGTTTTCCAATCACGTTGTTGACAGGCTTTAGAGCAATAAAACGTTCGGCATAACGAACATCTATACACCGCCTCGTCAGTGCAGCGACGGCAGTTTCCCCGTCCAACACACTCGCTTCTAACTGGCATCTCATCGATTGGCTCTAGCGTAGCGATTTTCCTGTCGTGATTGATTTTTGTTACTTCAGCATCTTCGATAAACATCTCGGTCACCGCTTGTCCAGTACCACCTATAACCTGAGCTTGTCCCGGTGAATCTCGGAGAGGGTAGAATTCAACCGTAAAATTCGTTGCTGTGATACCGAAAGGCACCATCATTTTCCTGTAGCATTGAATCAGATAGCTTCCTTGAAAGTAAGGTAAAAATCAAATACAGAGGTAAAACGCACGTTAGCTCCTGTGGCCGAGTAGGGTATGTTGTCGGATCTCTTTGCTTCGCTTGTGCCGTGGATAAAGCCGCTGACGATTGACGCAGCAATTCCCTCTTGTGAGGTGGCCGTGGCGAACAGAGCTGTAAAGATAGGACACGTCCGAGATAGTTCGAAAATTTGCGTATTATGTGAAGTGATTGCTGCGGTACTGTCGCTGGTAAAGCCCACAATGAGAATAGTGCGTGGTGAGACCCTCGTGCCTGGAAAACTCCGTGTATTTCCCTGAAAGCTTCGCAAAAAAAGCAACACTTTTTGCTGCATCCAAGGTAGGGGAAAATTGTAAGAGAATCTCTTCCATGCGTGTCAATAAGCTCTTCAACGTAATGCACTAGTTGAACTTCTCCATGGACAGTCTTTTTCAGTCGCTTCTGTCGACTAAATGATTCCACCTTCTCTTTGTCTTGAAAGAAGGTTTGCCATGGCCGTGCCAGAGAGTTGTGACCCATGGACTTTAGTGATTCGACTGGATTTCTTATATTCATGATTTGGGGGATATAGGCTGTGGGCGCCGGGATCGCCTGTAGCTTTAGGTTCCTCATGTTCGGTAGCTTTGCGAAACTGACAAGAGCCACCGTAGCATCATATATCCGAGTCAAGTACAGCAAAGCATCCCAGGCTTTGTCGAACGACCGGTCGTCACCCTGTACAACTTGTTTTAAAAACAATTTTAATACAGGTCGATGACGAGGATTGAGAATAATGCGATGTACTTTCTCTAACAGAAATGCCATGCAGTCCTGCGGAGGCTGAATGGGAAGGTTGTTCAACGTTTGGATAATTTGGTGACATATTCCTTGCACATTCATATTTTCCTCGTTCTTTTCTGATGAACAGCCGATACCTTCATCCGACTCAGGCCTCTCTTTGCTCCAATCACGGTTAAAGCGAAATACGAGTCCATTGTTGTCCGTCCAGTCGTGTGTCTCGGCTCGTGGGCACCTTTGCACGTTTTGAACAGTTAATTTCCGAGTAGATCCTGCGTCTTGCTTATTACCTCTTGCCCGCAGTTCTTTACGGATTATATCAGCGTAATAGAACACGCGCGGTTGTTGATGCTCATATACAAGTTCGAACATCTGGTTGAACTGCTGTGTTTGCAGATTCTGGGCGTCTGTTTGCTAATTTTAGTTTTCGTAGGTTCAAATACGTTGGTACTGGAAAGATGCAATGAGATTCTCACCACTTGTTGCACCCTGCTGGATTAGTCTCTCCAACCTTTCTAGGAAACCCTTGTCTACATGATCCAGTCCTTCATTTTTCGCACAAAAGATCGTTAGGGCTTCTGCCGACAGGTCCTCTACCATTACTACACTCGTAACATGTTTGGCAGCAGAGTTCTTCTTTCGCGATCCAGAACCTTTGGCCGTCTTGAATCTGGCCAACATCTCAGCTAAACGATCCAAAGTCTTTCGTTTTATATGGTCGCCTTGGGTATCCATTGAGGTAGGGGGGTTTTCAAATTCGACTTCGTTAATGTCAGTGGTGGGGTGCTCTAAGGGAGGAGAGACTCCAAACCGCGGCTCATGATTGTGCTTTTCTTGACCCGGGCCCCTGTTTAAAATTAGGGACAGCAGGTTTACAAGATCGGATACTTCCGTCTGGAGTTTGATATGTTCCTCCATCCTTACTATAAACTTGATCGAGGACACTTGTTAGGTCGCCGTTGGCATTATTAGACTCCAATTGTCGCCTGGCTGATTCACTACCAGCAGTACAGCTCAGCAAGCGGGGTAATCAAGGGAGATGCATCAAGTACCTAGAGTAGTATTCTGTCACATGGAACACGCGTAATCCTACGCCACACACAGAATAAGCTATACAAGTAATCAAGCACTGTACTCAGTTGTATTTTTACATTCAAACACAAATCCAGTTAAAATTGTACGTATAACATCATAGCGCAAGACTGTGAAGGAACAATAAAGGTGACGCTCTTACGCTATTATCGAATTGTTGCATAGACAGCCACTAGATCAACGTTTACCACAAGCAAAGCAAAGCAAAAATGTACTTTGTTTTGCTTTGCTTAACTTAAGCTAATAAATTAGCTTTTTTTTTTGCNTAAAGCAAATCTTTTATTTGATTTAATTTAATTAATTAATAAGTAAATTAAGTAAGTAGGTTATAGTAAAAAGTATAAGATTAAAGGGGATATAAGTAAAACAAGCGCTTAAAGCGGTTATATAGGGCTATAGCGTGTAAGGCTATAACGTATAACGTAATAACGTGTGGCGTATATAACAAAGGCTATTAATAAATATAGATATAA
>NQIM01000683.1:0-15122 GCA_003426235.1 Xylaria polymorpha
CCCAATTGTGCTCTTACGAGGTGCTGCTCTTGCCGTATTTCGTCTTGCCAAAAGAGAAAGGGACGTATCGGTACTTGATCATGTGCTGGATTTGCTTGCGCACTATGGACTGATGTTAGTATAACTGCGCATATCGTAATAAATCGGGCAGAGTGGCCTACTAGTCAAGATGAAGAGGATAAACCAGTACATGACCAGGACAGGCCAGAAGACCGGGACATCGAAGATATCGAACCAGCTGCAGGCGAAAGAAATAACGATGGCGCGAGTGGCCTCGTACCAGAACTTGAACTCGGGCAGCCGACGGATGAATGGCCGGAACTCTTCGTCCTGCTTGGTAGGAAGGCTACCAGCAGACCCGTCCTCCATCTCATTGTCGAGCATGTCGTTCGAGGGGTCAAACTTGGGCTGCAGGAAAGCGAGGAACAGGTTGAGGAGGTAGATGCCGAGCGCATAGGCCACTGTGCATTTCAGTGTTAGCAATCCTATATTGTTGTGATGCAGTGGCGCTGAGGCGCATCGTACCAATATACCAGCCTTGCGCAACAAATACTCGAAGAAAAAAGACCGACAGGGCTAGGCCTGTGCTAATCCACCGGTAGAGGACATAGGGCGTTGATCGGTCGAGGAGAGTTTGGTATTGCTGCAACATTATTAATATTCTGCTTATCGTCTCTTGGATTGGACCATCTTGAGTGAACTGACCCTCTGCATCTTCGACGTCTGTGCTGTGACAGCCGCAAAGGGCGTCTGGTCTGCCTCGATGCCCTCCATCGCAAATCAATTAAAAAGGAGGGGCGACGTAAGAGTGGCTTTGTCTGAAGAGGCCGGGAAAGATCTTAATACGGCGATGGTGGTCCGAATAATTAAAATGTTGTGGTAATGCGAACGTGGTGAATGAGCGTGTTGGTCGGAAGGTTGTCGATATGCCGTGGGCAAAAGAATAGAGAATTAGTTGGCGGAAGGAAGATAGATAACTAGCGCGCAAGCGACTTCCGAAGATTGCGATGCAGGCACTCCTTTTCGCAGGGACGTGAATGGACGCTGAATGGACGCTGAATGGACGATCTGGCCAGCAAGGATGAATGCCTAATGCCTGCTCGAGGACCACTATTCGTTATTAGCCACATTCTCCAGAGCTAAGCCCCGGACACAGTTTTGTTACCAATAGCAGCGTAGTGAATTGAGACACGCAGTTCCACCTGCCACGCAATTCCCGGCATCATGCATGTGGCTCATACAAAGTTGAAACTTACGTACCTACTTAGGAGGTAAAGCACCTATCGAAGCCTATGAACCAAAACATCATAGTGAGATATGCAACATCATTGTTAAAAAGAGGCAGTTTTGTCATGCGGACACGACCCGGCAGAGCTATTGCCCACCTCCACACACCTGCAAACCCGTGGCCCGTGGGCCGCGATGCCAAGACCTATAGATCGGAACTGAGGAATGCTGCCAACCTCGGCCAGCTTCGGCTCCCTCATTATTACATCAGGGAGCTTCATAATCAACAACAACTGAATATCTGAAGATCTGAATATTTGAACAATTGATTTCGTTCTAAATACTCAAGCCTCCAATTAATAGTCAAACTATACGTGAGCAGCCATTTCATTGATAGTTCTCACAACACTTTATATTAGCACCTGAACGAGTACTTCCCTCACCATGAGTCCACTTAGAGCTGTAAAGATGATGCCGCTAGGCTATCGTATCTTCCCTTCATCAGCACTTCCAAGAGTAGCACGGCAATTTTCCTCCACACCTGCTAGATCTTATGAATATCTTCTAGCTTCAAAACCCAAACCCGGGGTTGGCCAAGGTAAGACCTCTGAAATACAATATACGGCCTTAACTCACACGTAGCCGCCAGTGCAATTAAACCGTCCCAAGGCGCTCAACGCGCTCTGCACGCCTCTGATCACCGAGCTGAACCAAGCGCTCCGCGAGTTCAACTCGGCCGACGACGTGTCGGTCATCATCGTGACGGGGTCGGAGAAGGCCTTCGCGGCCGGCGCCGACATCAAGGAGATGGCGCCGCTGACCTTCTCCGAGGCGTACACGAAGAGCTTCATCGAGTCGTGGTCGGACCTGACGACGCAGGTCAAGAAGCCCATCCTGGCCGCCGTGTCAGGCCATGCGCTGGGCGGCGGCTGCGAGCTCGCCATGATGTGCGACATCCTGTACTGCACCGAGACGGCCAACTTCGGCCAGCCCGAGGTCAAGCTCGGCACCATCCCCGGCGCCGGCGGCAGCCAGCGCCTGACGCGCGCCATCGGCAAGTCCAAGGCCATGGAGCTCATCCTCACCGGCAAGTCCTTCTCGGGGGCCGACGCCGAGAAGTGGGGGCTCGCCGCCAAGGCCTTCCCCAGCTACGAGGCCCTCATGGAGGGCGTCACGAAGACGGCTGAAACCATCGCTGGCTACTCTAAAGTTGCTATCATCGGGGCTAAGGAGGTTGTGAACAAGAGCCAGGACCTCGGCCTGCGGGACGGCGTCGAGTACGAGAGGAGGGTGTTCCATAGTACCTTCGGTAGCCAGGACCAGAAGATTGGCATGAAGGCATTTGCTGAGAAGAAGAAGGCCGAGTGGACACACCAGTAACAATAAAATAGTGCAATATACGTATTTACGCCCCAATTACTGGGGTTATGATATCAACGTCTTTACAAGTGCAATTAAGAGAAACAAGTCGAATGGGTATAGTGTGTTCTCCTATTCTGTTAGAAATGAAGGCAAGGGAAATATTTCGGCAGCTTGGGGCTCTAGCTGTCATTTTGCCAAGGTATAGTTTGGGTTAAATGTGGCAACTAGTGAGTTCTGTTCCTGCAGTTGGGGGTATGCGGCTTTGATATCTCAGTTCTCGCTATTATTGAGTATTGTTATTATACTTACATTTAACTATAGTCGGGTCAGTAACGCTCCAGACTTGCTGCTTAACTTCGCCTTGGATAATAACAGTCGATGCCACGACAAAGAAAGTAAACTCTATTAGTCGATTCGAGCGAGTTACCTTCTATTTCAGACAAGGGGATAGTAGCATATGAAATTCTGATCTGAATAACTAGGCTATTGATATATCTGCTGTTGGGATGCTAGCTGTGTGATAGTTCGAGCTTGTAGGGGTAGCATCATAGGGTCATCAAGAACAGAGTACATTTGATAGGTTCAGATAAACGATATATGTGATACCTAAAAGCGAGTGTTCAGCGGAAAAAAAGAAAAGAAAAAAAGGGAATGAGCTCATGGAAATCAAACGGATTATAACTGGATCGTAGGAAAGTAGGTAAGTACTTACAATCTGAAAAACTCCCTGTTACGGTTTTCATTAATCATATGAGCACGAACTTGTCAGCTTCTTTCCCGTGAGCCTCTCATTCTTTATAGCTTGGCCGTCCATGTATCCATCGAGATATGCATCGCCCACAAATTGGAATCTCCTGTCCTTGCCACCTTCTTCTCGAATAACTATAGGCGTTCGACATCCTAGAGGCACGGCGATGATATCGCCAGGCAGCATGAATCCTGTACCCATCCCCACGCTATTCGTTTTCGTCAGAAAGAAACAGCGCCCCATCATGCGGGAGCCAAAGTGGCTTTGTAAGAACTGGCGGTAATTGGATTTCACATCCTCGTGGGTGTCTATGTATTCTCTGAGAACCTCATCGATCGGCATTCGTGGCAGCCGGTTTTGAATTTGGGTTGCGAAGACAGTGTAGCATTGCTCCTCCCACTCGTTTAGTTTCCAGTTTGGAGGCACTTGTCCGAGACATAATGTCCTGCAAAATGCCTCCTCCATATCTTCTCGGAATTCGGGCTTTTCGGAATTCATAGAGCCTAGCAGTATAGCTCGCCAGTGTAGGAATGCCACCAAATAGTCTGCTAATGTGCAAAGCGTACCCACAGCAATACCATGCTCCCGGACGACATCGATGTAAATCGCGGATATCTCAATCTCGTTTCGACGCTCGTCGAGGAATTTCCAGTCCGCATTCGTATTACCCGCCGCTGCGAAATTGTAGTCATGACCCAAAGAGGTTACGTCTGGGTTTAGCGACCAGCCAAGTACTCATGAGGGTAGACTGGCTACGCTGGTTTGCTTCGGGAAGTGTATCGACTCGCATAGAACATCTCAGCGGTTAGCGGCATGTAGAGAGTGATCCACGACGTCCGTATAGATTTTCTTAACGGATAAGGCATAATTCACTGGGAACTCTCGCCGCACAACCTTCGGTAGCACCCCAAGGACACCGAATATCCTATCACGAGGCTCGCTTGTGAGTTTCCGTCTGCACGCACGTATTACGTTAAGAAAAGATTCCTCTCCTAGACAATGTATCGAATCCAAGTCTAACAGACTATTAGGGCCTTCATAAGCAAGGACCCGGTAATATGGAAGGTGCGTGGCCTGGAGGGTTGAACGGCACGTAGTTCTTGTAGAAAAGGAGATATCCAACTCTTTCTTATAACGCCGAAAGATACGCGCTGTCTTCCTGTAGACTCCCCAGGAAAGTCCGGGAGAACTCCCACAGTAGACCTTGATGGACTTGGCATTGAAGACTTCTTGTACAACCCACAACCTCTCCTAGTAAGTCCTTGGGAATAAATGAACTACAGCCTTAACGGCTTGTAGTCGATCTGGAGATAACAATAGAGCTGTAGTGTCTTCGGGGCGATTCTCTGTGAGTATAATATCCTGTAGAAATTCTTTAGCTAGCTCGCTGTCGTTCTTCGACAGGCCAAGCCAAATCGCAACCTCTGTTGCTTTTTCATAGATTTCAGTCATAAGCTAGACTTATTAGCTACGCTCGTCTCTATTTTGTTGATCAATGCACAGTGCATCAGCCCAGACAAATACATCCTCCTCCGGCTTTCGGAGGGCATCAAGAGCGCCAAATAGACTGACTGCAATAGAAATATTGATATTGCCGATTTGAATTGATCGCTTATCATCGGCGTCTCCCTATGTATAGGAGATGGCGGTGTATAGTGGCGGCTGTGTTAGAGACCTGCGTGTAATCTCGCATTTAACGGTTGACATTCTCTTAGGAAAGATTTGGACCAGTCTGAACTCAAGAGGACGAAGCTCTTCATACTGGTAAGTATTTGCCCCAGGGGATCCTGAGATTGAGGAGGTCGATGAAGTACTTTGGGGGGGTTGTATTTGGGTCTCTAGCGGAGGAGCTCTTTGTCCAGGGACGGTCTGAGTGGCGAGGTAGAGGGATATCGAGTTTAGATTCTTCAGATACTATGATTTTGGGGATGGAAAGTTGGGTGAAGGTTGGAGAAGGAATCTCCGAGTGGTAGGGCCCGTATTCATAGTCATTGCAAGCCTTATTGGGAGTTAAGTGTTGGGGGACCTCGGCTCTCTCACCACGTAACAAGCGTGATGGTTTTGTATGTATCGAACAGAGTTAAGTCGCCGATCACTGCCGGTGCTTTTGTTCCGGTTAAAAAAGGCGGCGAAGGGGTTTGCTTCTGGCTATGCTGTCGTCCACGCTCGTCATCTGGATCGTACTCTGGTGTCAGTTTGTGCAGGTTTTCATAGAATCCTGCGTCATCATGGTAGCTATGGCAGTAGCGATCGACTCGAAAACGGGATCCGTCTCAAGCCGCTATTGAATTTTTGTAGAAGTGAACTGTTTGCTCGAATATCCTCGCTAGAGGTTGTCGTAGTTCCAAGGCTGTCCTCCTTGATTATATAGCCTCGCTGGTCACGTGAAATCACACCTACCATGACATTAAATTAAAACAATGAGTTTATACCACTTGGGGTCTGAAAATACTGAAATTCCTTGGAGGGCGTGAACTAAAAGACAAAGGGTATCATTAGTAGTTGAATGTTGATCAGAAGCCCCTCCGTCACCAAAGTTGGACGTAATCTTGGTCATCCTGATCGACTCCTGAGTATCTTCAAGAACTTTGCAGACCACCGTAGCTTTTCAGTTCTATCGAATTTTTGCTCTATGAAATAGAAATATTGAGAAATTTTTTCTAGAATAAGGATCGAATAACGGAAATATAGCGGCTAGAACAACTTCGCAGATGTAAGTGTGTAGTCGCTGCCCGTGTCAGATATTGTATGTACAATACCTACTTAGGCCGCCTAAAGCCTTGTGGGTCGGAAGATGGCGGCAAGCAGTGTCATTGGGTGACGTTGGATTCATAGGGACTGGGATCAGTATTATCGTTCCTGACGTGAGCTAGGACTTGCTATATGGTCTAGTATAGCTGATGTATAGGTGTTGTTGTTGTAGGTATTGTATTGGTATCACGCTTCAGCTCCCGGAATACGAAGCCCTGAGTCCGATGACCCCGCCTAAAGTGCCTGGGGAGACACTGTACAGTTAGGTACCTAGCCGACGACAACTTACACCAGATGCCAGGTGGGGGTTATCCCGAGCACAGCCTTAGTTAAATCTGGCTTCCGCATATTGTTGCTGTCTCGGGTGCCATTTTGTAATTGGCCATGTGTCGGGCATAGAGCATGGGCATGTGACGATACTGTATATAGTAAGTTGGAAGGCAGAGACTGCCTGCCCAGCGGGTGTAGATGGTGTTTGCCGTAGGTACCACTGTACCACTGTACCACTTTACCACTGTATGTACAACAGGCCAGGTAGGTACCTACCTACTCCACGCACCACTACCGCCACCACCAAAGCTGACCACTTGTTCTTGCTAAGACTCCTCGTTTCCAAATAGGATATCGTTGAAACATATATAATCTTGTGCGGCCACTCCGGCTCCTAGTGGTTTTCTTTTGCTTCGGAGCAGCTATGGCTACCACAAGATCAGGGGTCGACTTAGAGAAAGAGTTGAATTGCTCGGTAAGTACCCTCTACTTTAGTTTTTTTGTTGCGGACGTCATCTCTCCGATATGCGATATGGTGGGGGGTTTGCCCTTCTGCCTTTGCGTGTAGGAGCATGGGCGGGCAGGACAACCTTTTTCATGGAAGGCCACAGCTAGCTAACTGAATGCACGTGCAACTACTTGTCTAGATCTGTACAGAACTTCTATTCCAACCTTTAACGCTCCTCGACTGTCTACACACTTTCTGCGGCTCTTGTTTGAGAGACTGGTTTGAGTGGCAGAAGATATCCGCTGAAACCTCACCGACCCCTCCTGTTTCTGGCGCTACCGTCTTCACCTGCCCATCATGCCGTGCACCGGTTCGCGACACGCGCCGCAATGCCACCGTCACGAGCCTCCTCGACATCTTCCTCGCCTCGAACCCTGACAAAATCAAGCCGGAGGCGGAGCAAGAGGAGCTGCGTCAGAAGTACAAACCTGGGGATAACGTCCTTCCTCAGGTTCGCCTACCCGAGCGGACTGCCGAGGAGCGTCGGATAGACCAGCTAGAACGGCAGATGATAGAACAGGCGCGCGAGATGAGTCTGCGCGACGCTGGTGTTGAACCCTCATCGCGAAGACGCCACCAACAGAGCCGGTCCGAGGGTGACGGTAGAAGCAGGTCGTCTCGGGATGCCAGCCGGGACACGCGACACCGACTGCGGCGGGAAGACGAGGATAGACATCGGGCCGGCTCAACTGGCATGCTGCATCCTGAATCGCGGTCTTCGGACGAGCGGCGGCGCCGCCGCAGCGAGTCACGGCATCGAGATGATTCTCAACAGCCTGCTCGCGATTCCTCCTCTACGAGAGCAAGGCATGTTGAGCACCAGTCGTCTATAAGATCATTGATCAGCTCGTCAAATGTAGATTCGAGAGATTTGGAACGTGAGATTGATGAATTCGCCCGCCAGATACAGGAAGAGGGTCTGCTTGACGGCTTGGACCTCGATAATCTGGATCTGAGCCGGAACGACGAGCTGAGTCGCAAGATTACCGAGGCGTACCGGAGACGCCAGAGAGAGCGGTCACAGGCAGAATCTACGAGAAGAGGCAATACAGCTACCTCATCGAGTCGATCACAGACCGCACTGCCTACACCACGACCCTCCGCCGCAGACACTCTACGCCCAGGTAGTAGGCAAAGGTCAAGTTCTGCATATACGCCAAGAGATTCGAGCGTAGGAAGTCAAGTGGAGGGCCGTAGTCGCCCGCCTATTACATCCACACGCTTAGATGCTGATAGCGATTATGAAAGGCGACGACGAAGGAGGACGTCGACCGGCGCTAGGAGTGCAACCGACCCCGTTCGACCGAGCACAGCTGAGGTACGCCCGGCAGCACGATCTCAGACGGATTTAACTCTCCGGTCCCAGAGCTCTGATCCATCCAGTCGTCGGCCCTCTATCGTAGACGGAAGAAGTTCCAGCCTGCCAGTAGAGAATCCTTCGACGGCTCCATCTACAGCTGAACAACCTGGAAATAGTACGAGAGATTTATCTTTCAGTGGACGAGCTTCAGTCGCAGCAGCGCAAGCGTCTCAGAACCCCGTTCCCCAACCTCTGTTCTTACCCACCGATGACTCTAGTGGTGAGCGCACCAAGCGACGACGTAGGCCCTCAAGTCTAAGCGTGCCTCAAATCCCACTACCTAGCCTTGGACTGATACCATCGCCCACCCATCGAACACATCACCAGCGGACGCGGTCACAGTTTTATCAGGAACCATCAATCACATGTTCACGTTGTCAACGGCTTCATATTGAGTATGAAGTACACTATAATTGCGCAAAATGCCCCAGTGGCAATGGCGAGTGGAATATCTGCCTGAAATGCTATAGGGAAGGAAAAGGGTGCAGACATTGGTACGGGTTTGGGTATGCGGCGCTCAAGAAATGGGAGCGACAGCGTGCTGCTGTCGACTACCCACTAGATCCACCGCATATGCTCACAGCGAACCGTTACCTTCCACCTCACTCCACGCCAGGCGGTGCTGAAGGCCGTAAGACACTCACGACAGAGGACCCTGCGAACCGCCTCGAAAGCGGCATGTTCTGTGCGCGCTGCAGTGTCTGGGTCAACGAGTGCTATTGGCGATGTGATGTGTGTAATGAAGGGGATTGGGGCTTTTGTAACGTCTGTGTGAACCAGGGATATGCTTGCACACACCCCTTGCTTCCCTTGACGTACCTGTCACCACCTTCTTCGCCTTCGCCTCTTCCTTCTCCTGTTTACCTCACTCTGGTACTACTCCACCTGGGAGTCCTGGGCACAGGCAAGCGCTAAAACATCGTCGGCCTCGCTCGGCGACACTCTTCACGGGTCCCAATGCTACGAGTATTGGCAATTTTAGACCACTGACGTTTATGACGACATGTGATGTATGTCGACGCTCTATACCACCTTCTGATCGCCGATATCACTGTGGTGAGTGTATAAGTACTATTATCCCAGAGACACAGGCTGGGGACTACGATGTTTGCTTCGATTGTTATGATGGCCTCGGGCAAGATAGTCGTCTTTCTGCCGATAATGGACCCACAGGTTGGCGGCGATGTTTAAACGGTCATCGTATGAGCATCGTCGGCTTTGTTGAGGATAAAGGTGGGCAGAAGCGTGTGGTCCTACGCGACATTGTAGGTGGAAGGGGACTGTCAGTTGAGCCTACGAGAATGGGAAAACTCTACAGAGATGGTGCTGGTATGCGGGAGGTTCAAAAGTACAGCGTCTTGCAACTGTGGATGTAGCTGCCAGTCCGCCCGAGCAGCAACTGCACCAACAACATGATTTCCCTCCAGATGGCGGGGCTGGTCTAAGAGGAGGCGCTGCATGGGCGTGGTACCCAGCACCGGACGCAGATGACGAGCTGATGTTCCCGCGCGGTGCCGAAGTCCGCGAGATTGAGGACGTCAATGGGGATTGGTGTTTTGGGTCTTATATGGGCGCTAAGGGGCTATTTCCTACACCTTACGTACAGATCACTGCTCAAGGTGCGTGAAAAATGGTATATACCCAACTACTTTCGGTCTACCTGACTATAACTTCATAACGAGAGAACGGTAACTTAAGAGATGGAATTTGACTTGTTCGGAGGTATCTTTCTGCGTTATATATTGCATAGCCAATCTAATAACCAGTGTTGGTATTTTACTGACCTGGAAGTTCTATCGGGCTCCGGGAAAATTAAATTCATGTAGTCTAGTTTCTGTGAGTGATTAAATATTGCAAACTGAAATCCTTGGTAGTTGTTCTGCCACCCCCCTAAAGTAGAATAACGATGTCATAGGACATTTGAATGATATAGAATTAATCAGCACCAAGATGAATTCAAGTCAACGGTTGCTAGTCGGCTACCAAAACGTCTCCCCTGATGCTTCCGGCAATGGCGTGATTTGGGAGCGGCGGCTCGGGATAGGCGGCGGGTCCGGGAACTCGAGGTCGAACTTGCCCCCCACCAAAATTCCTCGGCCAAGACCGCCTCTTAATAAGCAGCTACCTATCTAATGAGCTCTCATACAGTTTACATTTATGAAATCGAGATCAAGCTCCGGAGAGCTACCTAATTCGCCACGATATCTTCGAATATATACCCTTTATAGCTTCGCCGAGAATCCCCGAAGACAATGTTCCGCCACAGCGTCCGGCGGTTCGCGACGACAGTCGCGCGCAGGGACGTTGTGCCTGTGATTGCTCATGAGCCCAGTCCTTACACGCTCGCTGTCTCCAAGGCGCAGGGCATCGCGAAGGGGCTCACTGGAGGTATGTTGGATTATATCTTTCGAATTGCGCACAGGAAATCTCGTCGTTCCTGCTTGAGGACTCTTTTTTTATATCAAAGCTCTCTGAGTGAGATAGATAGATGTGCGTGACTGATGACGGCTCATCTGAGCTGTCCTGAATCAACACGTGTTTTTGGCTCGTCGAATGAGAATAAACTATCTAATTTCCCCACGAGTTCCCTTTGGCTAACTACAATCCCAGCCATCGGCAACACCCCTCTAATCAGGCTAAACAAGCTCTCGGAGGAGACGGGGTGCAACGTCCTCGGCAAGGCAGAATTCATGAACCCAGGCGGGTCGGTGAAGGACCGGGCGGCGCTCTACGTAGTCAAAGACGCCGAGGAGCGCGGGCTACTACAGCCGGGCGGGACAGTGGTAGAAGGAACGGCAGGCAATACCGGGATCGGACTGGCGCACGTGTGCCGCTCTAGAGGATACAAGCTGGTCATCTACATGCCGAACACGCAGTCGCAGGGCAAGATCGACCTGCTGCGGCTGCTCGGGGCCGAGGTATACCCGGTGCCGGCGGTGGCCTTCGACAACCCGGAGAACTACAACCACCAGGCGCGGCGGCACGCGGAGAGACTATCAAACGCAGTGTGGACAAACCAGTTCGACAACACGGCGAACCGCCGCGCGCACATCGAGACGACGGGGCCGGAGATCTGGGCGCAGACGGACGGCAAGGTGGACGCGTTCACGTGCGCCACCGGCACGGCCGGCACCCTGGCGGGCATCACGCGGTACCTGAAGGAGGCGTCGGCGGGGCGCGTGAGGTGCTTCCTAGCAGACCCTCCCGGGTCCGTGCTGCACTCGTACATCCAGTCGGGGGGCCAGCTGGCTGAGCGCAGCGGCGGCAGCATCACCGAGGGGATAGGGCAGGGCCGCATCACGGACAACCTGGCGCCGGACCTGGGGCTGCTGGACGGCAGCCTGCATATCTCGGACGAGAAGAGCATCGAGATGGTCTACCGCTGCCTCGACGAGGAGGGCGTGTACCTCGGCGCCAGCAGCGCCCTCAACGTCGTCGCCGCCAAGGAGGTCGCCGAGCTCATGGGCCCCGGCCACACCGTCGTCACGATGCTCTGCGACGGCGCCTATCGCTATGCCGATCGCCTGTTCTCGAGGAAGTGGCTCGAGAGCAAGAACCTGCTGGGTGCCATCCCGAAGCATCTGGAGAAGTACATTGTCTTGGCGTAGATAGATAGATGTGGCGTAGATAAAAAGGGGTAAGGAATCATCGTCGTCTTGTTGCCCCCCTTGTGGCTGCGCTAGAACCACCGCAATAAGTTCGGTAGATACGGCACGCAACGGTATAGATAATACCGGTCAGATGCTTCTGCCTGTACTTGTTCTGAGACGGATTGGTTGGGTCTCGTGTATATATCGAATTGTGATATATTTATCTAATGTACAGCAAATGGGGGTTCATTTATGGCGTTGTGGTATTACAAACGTACTGCCGCCCGATACATTAGTGTCCTCTCTTCCTGTTCACGCATCGTAAAACTTCTTGTACACCTCCTCCCCCCTCACAATTGAATCCGTGGTCTCGCGCGCCTCCTGAATCTCCGCCGCCAGCGTATCGCGCCGCGTCCGCAGCTGGGCCGCAAGTTCGGGTTCAACTACCTCGATGGCCGTTTCGAGGCCGTGTAATAGCGGGGTAGCAATGGTGATGAACTTGGTGGGCCTGAGCAGATAGCCCATCTTCTCAAAGTCATCGTAGAGCTCAGGGGGCTGCACCTCCTTCAACTTCTTGCCCTCGGGCCACAGGGCTACGACGTCCCGTGCGAGCTTGTTTACTTTATCTAAGACGTCCTCGCCGGCCCCGTGCCGGGCTACGAGCACGGCGGCCAGATGGAGTGGTGCGGCCAACACCATGGGATCGCGGTTCAGGGGCAGCTCCCCGGGCAGGACGGGCTCACTCTGGTCACGCTTGGGCTGGTGAGCCTCGTCGTGCAGCATGTCGATGACCATCTCAGCCCAGTTCAGGGCCTGCCTCGTCTGGGCCTCGTCCCAGTCGGCGTCGCGGGCCTTCATCTGCACAAAGTGGAGGACCTCGTTGACCTTCTCGCTCGTGTCGAGCTTGTAGCCGGTGCGGCGGACGCTGCGCGCACAGTCGATGATCTGATAGATGTGACCCTTGTAGGCGACAATGCGTAGAATGCTGACGTAGAAGGAGGGCTTGAGCTTGCGGCCGGCGTTGGCGATGCCCTCGAGCAGGGGCTGTAGGTTGGCGAAGTCGGCGGGGGCCTCGAACAGGTTGAGGGCCTTTATGACGCTCTGGCGGGTGTCGGGGATGTCTGTCATGACGTTCTGGTGGCGGAACTTGAGGACCTCGCCGTCGATCTCCATGACGATGGGGTCGGACTGCAGCTTCTTCGCCCACTTGGGGGAGTAGATCTTCTTGCGCTGTGCCGTGGGCAGGTACGAGGGCAGGATGATCTTAGTGCGGATGTCGTTGAGGAGGCTGTCGAGGGCGGGCGACGAGGTGGGCGTGAAGCTTGTGATGTTAGCTGGCATGCATTCGGTCAGTATATTACATCAAAGAGACCGAGGCATCATCTACACAGGATATCCCCGTACCGCTTCTCTGGCACGTGCATGTGAAGCTCCGGTGCTGCTGGCCTGCTATCCTCCTCGCTGTCGCTTCGAATGCGCCATTGGCGACACAGACAGCGCCCAGCACCGATTTTCTCAACATGGTGCTCTCCAACCAATTGACCTTCTTCCTGCAGGCTCTACTTTTCTTGAGGAAATTGGCTGCGTTGGTAAAGTATCGTATATTGTATATTGTGATATATGTGCTATATCCTCTAGTCCAACTGCCCGCTTGTGCCCATACATTTTCTAAGTCGTCGTTCCGTTTCGACGATTCAAGGCGCCAAGCCATGCGCCTAACCTGACCCGGTTTAGGTTATCCGATCCAGTGCTACAGCGACCCGGGGACTGCTGGAGCACAGCGCGCAACAACGTTTCTCCACCGTATCAGTTGGGCGCTGGGCCCCTGTAGCTCCCGCTGCAACGACGACAACTTTTTGTCGAGGGGCCGGCATGTGCAGCTCGTTAATCGAGAACCCCGTCTCGAGCTACCGCCGGACACCACAACCCACCTCGCCATGCTCACACAATCTGCCCGGCGGCCACTCGGCGCCTGGAAGGGCGTGCTGAGGCGTGCTCGCCAGCATCGTCCCATGCCATTCGCGCGCACAATGGCCACCGAGACGACGCCGATTACCTCGCCCGCCGCCGCAGAGCCTCCCGTCATACCGGCAGCGAGACCGACACCAACCCCTCCCAAACCATACATGCGTACGCCTTCTTCCGCAGCCTCTCTCGTCCAATTACCATCCAGCGGCCGGGGCCCTCCTCGGACAAAACCAACCCCGTATCTAACGTGATCGAACAGACTCCCTAAAGCCCCAGACACGCGGTTCACCCGCCCGCTCCGTCTTCGCCGTGTACCCGCGGGTGCCCTCGTCCCGGTCCACGGCGCCGACCGCCCTGGACTCGTACCACGCACAGCAGATCCGGCGTCTAGATCCCAAGGGACTGCGGACGCAGCTGTTCTCGAAGGCGAACCGGGATTCGGTGAAACCGGGCGACGTGCTGCAGGTGACGACGAAGCGCGGGGAGCCCTTCGCGGGCGTGTGTCTATCAATCCGGCGCGCGGGCGTCGACACGGCCATCCTACTACGGAACCATCTCACCAAAATTGGCGTCGAGATGTGGTACAAGATCTACAGCCCCAACATCCTGGGCATCGAGATTGTCTGGCGCCGCCCCAAGCGCGCTAGGCGCGCCCGCCTCACGTACATGCGCCAGCCCAAGCACGACATGGGCAATGTCGACCACCTCGTCGCCGCCTGGCGTCGCACCAGGAATGTCTTTAGCTCTAAGGGCAAGGCCGGTAGGGGGCGCGGGGGGCGAAGGGGGCGAAGGGTGGTAAGAAGTAGAGTTTGCGTCAGAGTAGTAGTTACTCTAATTAGCTTCAACCTACTAAAGATTGGTGAATGTGGAGGTGGAGAAGGAGGAGGAGGAGGGAGACGAAATACCTAGGTGAAGAAATTCCCGTGGAAAGCAAGAATGTCCTTACAAGAGGCTCTCATGAAGAGAAGTGTCCGAGCCGAGGGAGACGACCACGCAAAAGAGACATAGATGGGATGGGTTTGATTACTATACAGACAAATCCTGACCTGTAAATCTTGTACACAAATGATCTGTAGACAATGTACTACTACGACGAACATTATTACATTGAAGAAAAGTGTTCAGTTGACTCAGACTGCCTTATACACCTATGCATATTACTTTTATCTACTAATACATAGGAGATTCACAATTAGATAATCGATAGTGTTTGTTATTCAAGCAAAGCACAAAAGTGCTGAACGACTCACGCTATATTGTAACTAACAAAGGGCCACCTCCTTATGCTTAAACGCCATCGCCGAAGTACAACAGCGGAGGCCGCGCCAGTTGCGAAGG
>NQIM01000684.1:0-14940 GCA_003426235.1 Xylaria polymorpha
CAGACATCCGTGGCACGGACGATCTTCCTGTCACCCGTGATTTTCGGGCTGGCGCACTTCCACCACTTCTATGAGTTCCGCGTGACGCACCCACACGAGCCCGTCGTGATGGGTTTGCTTCGCTCGCTGCTCCAGTTCAGCTACACGTCCCTCTTCGGCGCATACGCCACCTTCTTGTTCCTGCGTACCGGTAGCCTGCTGGCCATCTTCGTCGTGCATGCGTTCTGCAACATCATGGGTCTGCCACGTTTGTGGGGCCGTGTCGAGCCTGAGTCTGATGATGACGGCGCTGGAGGTAACGACGACAGAGATGGCGGCAAGGCTGGCCTGAAGAGGCTCAAGGCGTCGATATTGTGGTCTGTCATCTACTACGTCTTACTCGTTGGTGGTGCTGTCGGCTGGTGGAGAAATCTGGGCGCTCTCACCACAAGTGACAATGCTCTGGTAACTATGAAAATATAATATGACATTGTCTCATGTGACGACTAAGGATGTACGTAGTCTTGATCAACACACCAACACATCATTGAAAACATTATGTACAAGTAGCATAAGCACATGAATGAGAGCTACTTGTTTGCAGAGTAAAATTCATTAATTATTTCTTTTTTTCATTCACCTTGCAGAACTACAAGACAACAATACTGTTGAAAAGCAATATCTGCTCTATGCTGTCTCTAGACTAGTGGTTTCAGAGCACGACGATCTAGCTCTTGCTGTCTTTCAAAGTCATGTGTCCAGCCGATCTCTCGACTTGCATCCGACAGAGTTAGTACTCGGGCTTAATGCTGGAGCCACCGGGACGTCATTGTTGACGTAAAACCTAACTCGCAGATAGATATCAAGCACTGTTTATATGAGCGCTGGCTTGGACGTCGAGTAGGCTACTTGGATAAATAGGTAACGCTTGAGTCCAGGAATCGAACATCAAGTCTTATACCGAGTACCGAACCTGGTAGACCGAGTGACCTTTCAGCACCTTGATGTGCTTATAAGCATGCAGAGTTGCGTGTTGGATAGTCTTATCGAACCGTGGTGAAAAGGCAGTTTCAAGTCTGCAAATTTAAGTCCATATCGGGTAAGCTACCTGGCATACTGAAGGAGTCGGCGGTTCCTGTGTCGTCTCGCCCTCTGGTCCGTCTATACCTCAGATTATCAAGATTCAAATCTGGCCGTGCTTTTGCTCCAGCAGAAGCTGACTCGGCCTGAGGACCCTTACGAGTCTCTTCACGGACATTGTTTGCGACGTCGCGTCCTTTGCCCTTACCCATACTGGAATTTGGAGATGCCAGGCCATCAGGTCCCTCGTCACCAGCAGCCCGGGTATTCTTCATCCTCGGCCACATGCTTGGGAGCGCAATTTGCTGGAACCGAGGCTCGACGGCGCGTTCGTCAAACCAACGGTGCAAACGTGCCTCAACGAGCTGAGCAATTTTGGGTACATCCTGCAAACGCGAACGGCTTCCTACAAGGCTACGAATTGAGAAATCAAGCCGGTAGTCGTCGAGAAAGCTGAACGTCATCATTGTCGGTGTCGACTGTGAGGGATTTGAGGGTATAAACGAGATACTCAACGTCCCACTGAATCGCTCAACACTAACGGCCAGCGCAACGGGTAGCACAGCTGTCAACCGCTTGGGGTAGTTTAGCAAGAGCTTGGTCTCAAGCGCCAACGTAATCATATCGCTCAGGTCGACATCCATGCGCGCCTGGAGACGGGAGCCTTCTAACAGCTTTGCGCGAGCCCCGGCGGTGCCGCCTTGTGGCCCAAAGATGCCGTTACCGTTCCGGTTCTCTAGGCTCAGGCCATCCTCGTCTACGGGGATAATGCGACAGTTGCTGAATATGGGGAAGTCTTCGCCAAGCGTCAGTTCGGTGACCTTGATTTCATCGAGGAAGTCCGGGCGCGAGGTGCCGTTCAGGGCCTTAGTCAGCGAGTTGAGAATGGCATCGTCATGTTGAGCATCGCTCCGAAATTGCGCAATGGTCTGGGCCACCAGCACGTTGAACCAGTCCAACGACTCCGGTTGATGGCTGTCAACATTGTAGTATGTTTTGTTCAGTATAGATCCGATCGTAAGTGTCGGTGCGTTGCGTAGAACAGTCGGCTTCTTCTTGCTCAGTGTGGGCTGTGTCTGTCTTGCATTGCGCGTACGCAAAGTGAGGAGGGATTCTCGATGGGCAAGGGTGCGAGATCGACGCTCGGTAGCACGGATTGATGCCGTCACTTCGGGGGACGGAGGGTCGCCGAAGATGAAGAACTTAATGAAGGCTGCGATGAGGAGGATGACGGAGAGCTGGCCGACAACGAAGCCTTGGGTGAAGGACAACCTGTGCGAAGCCAGCGGTCAGCTACGAGTTGCGAATGAAGAGGTGCACATGGAGGGTGGCCCACGTCGGCTCAGGCTTCGTTGGACATATATTGTCCGCAGCCATGGTTTATGTTGCAGCCAGAATCAGGACATTGTACCCCGTCTGTGGTGAAGTGAAGCCCGTCTATTTCAATCGAGGTACCCAAAGTAGAGAAGAGAGAGGGAGCTTTGGCGAGTGTTGACGCTTGAAGCTCAGAAGCTCAGAAGCTCAGATACTTTCTTTATCTTATCGCGATGACGTAACTTGTACTCTCGTTCTGTAAGCTAATTGCTCTGCTTTTGAGGTAGCGAGGACTTCGCCAGCATAATTAGTGCAGGCCTCTGTGCTGTGCTATGCTGTATTAGAACTGTCCGTGCTCCAGCTGTACTGTAGCCTGTGTCTCACCGGCATTCAGCCCCTGCAGACCCCTGTCCGGTGACGATGCATCATACTCTCAGAGCCACTCCAAGCCGCACTTATCACGAGACAACGCATCTTGTACACCTCATTAAATCAAGCAAAACGCAGCCTGGTCTCTGTTATTAGTTGCTGGTTCACGCGTAATGCACACCTCGATACCTAAATATCTAGGTCTACGTAACAAACATTTGTAGTATACGCCTGGGCAGCGCAAGCAGCTAAGATGGATATCGTCCAGGCCGTCTCCGGCTACATCTCCAAGATGGTGTCGGCCGGAGACAGCGCATTAGGGGGCGGACCGTCTGCGAAAATGAAGATCCTGCTCCTGGATCGCGATACCGTGCCAATTGTGTCCACCGCCGTCACTCAGTCGGCCCTACTCAATCATGAGGTTTATCTCACAGACCGCCTGGATAACCAGAACCGCGAGAAGATGCGACATCTGCGGTGTCTCTGCTTCGTTCGCCCATCGCCAGATTCGATCCAGTTCCTCATCGATGAGCTCAGGGATCCCAAGTACAGTGAATATTATCTCTACTTCAGCAATGTCGTCAAGAAGTCGTCACTTGAGAGGCTAGCCGAGGCCGACGATCACGAAGTCGTCAAGTCAGTCCAAGAGCACTTTGCCGACTTCATCGTCATTAACCCGGACCTCTTTTCCCTCGACATGTCTCTCCCTCAGCAAAGGATATGGAGCGGCAGTCCAGATATGTGGAACTCGGACTCGTTACAACGGGCCACCGAGGGCATTATCGCTGCCTTGCTGGCACTGAAGAAGAAGCCGCTAATCCGCTACGAGAAAAACAGCCTGCTGGCCAAGAAGTTGGCATCTGAGGTGCGATACCAAATCACACAGGAGGAGCAGCTATTTGATTTCCGAAAAGTCGACACGCCACCAATATTGCTTATATTAGACCGGAGAGAAGACCCTGCAACTCCCTTACTAAATCAGTGGACGTATCAGGCGATGGTGCACCAACTACTAGGCATCCATAACGGGCGAGTTGACCTAGGAGACTTACAAGACATCCGGCCAGAGCTTAAGGAGATAGTTCTGTCGCAAGACCAAGACCCTTTTTTTAAGAAGAACATGTACTTGAACTTTGGCGATCTTGGAGGAAACATAAAAGATTATGTGGAGCAGTACCAGTCAAAGACAAAGAACAATGCGAACATCGAGTCGATAGCAGACATGAAACGTTTCATCGAAGAGTATCCAGAGTTCCGCCAGCTCTCAGGGAACGTCAGCAAACACGTCACTCTGGTTTCTGAACTGAGCCGAAGAGTGGGTGCCGAAAATCTGCTGGAAGTTAGTGAGGTCGAACAAAGTCTAGCATGTAATGATAATCATGCTACAGAGCTAAAGGTCTGTCTAGAATCTATCTACTCTTTTCAGTATCACAGCTAGCTAACATCATCAGAACGTACAAAAACTCATACAACACCCTTCGGTCACACCAGAGAACAAAGTCGGCTTAGTTGCCCTATACGCGCTACACTATGAGAAACACCCTTCGAATTCATTAGCTATGCTCGTTGACTTACTGACTGCGGCGGGTAGCGTCCCGTCTCGTCAAGCCGACTTGGTTGCCAAACTTCTCATATATCACAACTCCCTCCAGCAGTCCCAGGCAGCAGGCGGTATTGCGGACATATTTGAGTCGGGCGGCATCTTTTCGGGCGCCAGGGCCATCAAGGGTTTGAAAGGTGTAGAAAATGTTTATACCCAGCATTCTCCTCACTTGGAAGCAACACTACAAAATATGATCAAGGGCAAACTTCGGGATCAGCAATATCCGTTCGTTGATGGGGGTGGGACGACACGAGACAAACCTCAAGATATCATCGTGTTCATGGTTGGGGGCGCGACATACGAGGAGGCTAAAACGGTAGCCGGCATAAATGCATCTTCTCCGGGGGTCAGAGTTGTACTAGGAGGGACCACAGTCCATAACGGCGCTACGTTTTTAGAGGAAGTCGACGACGCCGTGTCGTCCTGGCCGGAGCCACCTCCCACCACAGTCGCTGGTCGGTTACGGAAGGAAATTGGTCGAAGATAGGTTAATACACAATTCCTTCCCAGCTTTAATTTAATTGTATATCTTTTGCCTATGAGCTGGGTGAGAAGATGATGGTGGTGGGCAATGGACGAGAAACCTACAACGGGAAGCCCTTACCAAGTGAAGATCTCGCCCTACAGCAAATAACATGTGACCGTTTCATGTAGAGTGCCTAGTTTGGGATTCGTACGAATAGCCTCTCGGTTCTGTCTCACTATTGGAACTATTTCCTCTCTTTCTACGATAAGGTAGATAGATGTTGGCATCTACGATGCCTATAAATAGCACGTGACACTCCCTGGACTCCCTGCTCAACGCACTGGGTACTCTCGTTCTAGCACGTTCTGTTCGACAATAGATTACCGGCTGGGTATGTGTGCTGTAAGCGTTCTTACGGTGTACTACTCCTATGGAGTCTTGCTGTTTCATGGTCGGGACGACGAACAGGTCAACCCCGGAAGATGCATTGAGAATACCGGGTCATCACGATCATACTATTGCGTGGCCGTTACGCTGTCGGGAGGTTTCTAGGTTCTGGTGATACACCTGCTCCATCGACATCTCGCAGTTCCTGTCAGCGCCACACTGTATCGTCAGCCGGGGGAGTGAATGTTAGCAGATGCTTGCCCTCCCTGCCCTCACACTACTCCTCCCCCTCTACTTGCCAACTCACCCTCAGGGTCCGCATAGAAATAAAACCCTAACAACGGAGGTACTCCTTCGGCTCCATTTTCCGGCTGACCATGCAGTACAACATAAGCTTCCCCTATTGATGATTCATCCGGGTACTTACACAAGCAGTAAATCACTTGTACTATACTGCAAGCGGCAAGACAGGGAGTACTAAAACAGGCCGGGTGGTAATATCTTGGCTAGGCCTGTCGACTGGAGGTATTCGTCAATTATACTCATCCAATCTGCTTTGAACTGCGCAATTACTTGGGGAACGATTTGATCGCACGGAAACGAGTATATTGAAGGTCCAAAATTTATAAAAGAAGAACGCGATGATCAAGCCTCTCCTCCGTACAGCTGCCACACCCCCTTTTTATCCCTACGATCCTATTTAGTTACTCCCCCCTTTTTACATTCCTACTAAGTGTATATCACTATACCCCCTAGTATAAGGCCACTCGCACTACTTCAGTACAACCTGGACGATGAGCAAGAAAGAAAGAAACGTGTTGCGTTTCCTTTCTCTATTTTTATTATAAGGGGTGGAGCCGACAATGGCTGCATTGCTGCCCGAATTCCAACCCCAAACGAAACCTTCCAGGGGGCATTTTATTGTGTCTCCGGTACTTTTGCTCCGCCCTTTTTCACCGTAGTTAAAGATATCTTACTTAGTGGCCCTGGCATACATCAGGTATTGATAGATGTATATACGAGCAAAAACGAGTGGCATAAGGTACTTCCTTCGAATTTACTGAAGCCTAAACATATAACTGATAGCTTTAGGAATATTATATGCGCTGGACTTATCGTGAATGATGGCGCCCCATGGGAGGAACACAGAGTTCCAACTGTCAATCTCCAGCTTCCACAATGACCCATAGCACAGTTGGATAGTCGTCTCCAGCAAGTAATACTGTTTTTGTCATCTTCCTGTAACCATGTTCCATGGTCTAGGGTAGTACCTACGGAGACCAAGATTGAAACCCGACCTCCCAACTGTCAAGGATTTGGAGACAAGGAAATTTTGATCGAATAGTTTTATGTTTTTCTGTGGCTGCTAAGCATAATAGAAAGATCTTTGCTATGTATACTATGTATTTCTACATCATGACACAGTATGTACATAGTGAGATCTGGCTGACGAAGGTTTTTCGAATTTCGTCCTTGTAATATTCAGGTTATTGACTAAGTAGTCATAAAGCCTATTTTTTGTCATCCCGAGGCGGTTCGCATTCTCAGCATCGGGTTAGTTTCTCGCTGTCAAAAATTTTGAACCCGAATCCTGATTGCAATTTTTGCCACTGGTACAATTACAAGTTTAGGGAGGATGCACCAACTGTTTGCCATCGGAAATCTACAGGAACCAAGTTAGTATGGTCAGTGCTGTGGCACTTGCACAATAAGGAGACTTGATTGATATCCCGTTAGGTATTCGAGTGGTGATAAAATAGCCGGCAGAAATGTTTACCGCCTGCAGAAGATCCTTGCATTGGTACGTGGAAGGCACCCGGTAGGGCTAGACCGCCTACCATTTGTAGTCGTTATCGCTATCTTAGCTCCTTGTCAAGAACTTTCCCCAGAACTATGACAGCGACTCTACATGATTACGTGTAATACGAGCCGGATCCAACGTATCCCGAACAAGCCAGCGCCGAGATGAAGACTATATGGCAACCAAAGACCCTCGGTCGACCTGCCCGCGCAGCCAGACGACGACCCCTGGCGCTGTATACCAAGCACAGGGATTTTGCCACCGTCGCGCCCGAGGGAACTAGGTTGGTAGCCAGCGCCCTACACGCACCCCAGCATCTCAATCACCGAGGGCTAACTCGTGCATGACAGACCATTCGATGTTGTTGTCGTAGGTGGCGGTCATGCGGGCACTGAGGCCTGCGCGGCCGCTGCACGCTCCGGCGCACGAACCGCCCTCATCACTCCCAAGATCGAAAACCTTGGCGTATGCTCCTGCAACCCCAGCTTCGGCGGGATAGGCAAGGGGACGATACTGCGCGAGATAGATGCCTTGGACGGCGTGGCCGGGCGCATCATCGACAAATCGGGTGTGCAGTTCAAAACCTTAAACCGGAAGAAGGGTCCCGCCGTCTGGGGGCCGCGGGCGCAGATTGACCGCGCTCTGTACCAGAAGCATATGCGCGAGGAGCTGCAGGGATACCCGAACTTGTCTATCATCACTGGTAGCGTCTCGGATATCGTGGTAGGTGAGAACGTGACCGATCCGAACAGCGCCGCCAAGAGTAGAATCACAGGCGTGCGGTTGGAGACGGGCGAAGTTCTCCCGACGACACAGGTTATCATCACGACGGGGACGTTCCTGGGCGGCGAGATACATATAGGGTTAGAGGCGTACCCGGCCGGCCGCATGGGTGAAGAAGCGACATTTGGTTTGAGCAAGTCCTTACGCGAAGCTGGGTTCCAGCTGGGGCGCCTGAAGACCGGCACGCCACCGCGCATCGCAAAAGACAGCATCGACTACAGCGTGCTCGATGCACAGCATGGCGACGACCCACCGGAGCCTTTTAGTTACCTCCACGACCGTGTGTCCGTGACCGACCAGTTGCTCTGCTGGGCGACGTACACGAATGCACGAACGCACGACCTTGTGCGCGAGAACCTCGACAAGACAATCCACATCCGAGAGACCGTGAAGGGGCCTAGGTACTGCCCGTCGCTCGAGTCCAAGATCATCAAATTCGGAGACAAGGAAAGGCACATCGTGTGGTTGGAGCCAGAGGGGTTCTCCAGCGATCTAATCTACCCGAATGGGCTCTCGATGACGGTTCCCGCAGAAGCGCAGGAGCAGCTCCTGCGCACCATCCCGGGGCTCGAGAAATCGCACATGACGCAGGCCGGCTACGGCGTCGAGTACGACTACGTAGACCCGCGGAGCCTGAAGTCAACGCTCGAGACAAAGGCGATTTCCGGCCTGTTCCTCGCCGGTCAGATTAACGGAACGACGGGCTACGAGGAGGCCGCGGGCCAGGGCGTTATTGCGGGCATCAACGCCGGTCGCGCGGCGCAGGGGCTCGAGCCCGTCACAATTACTCGCGCAGATGGCTACATCGGCATCATGATCGACGACCTGATCACGAAAGGTGTGTCTGAGCCATACCGTATGTTTACGTCACGTAGCGAATATCGGATGTCGAGCCGCGCAGACAACGCCGACTTGCGCCTCACGGGCAAAGGGCGGGCCTGGGGCGTGGTATCCAACAACCGCTGGTCGGCCCACAATGACCTGAAGGCCCAAATCGACTCGCTGTACGCCGCCCTCGCCGCGTACAACCTCAGCACGCAAGCATGGGCGCAAGCGGGCTTCCCCGTGCGTATTGACCCCAAGGGGCGGAGCGGCCTCGAGATACTCCGCATACAACAGGTCAGCATGCGCGACCTCGCCGAGAAGATCCCCGAGATTAGACAATACTCGGAGAAGATCCAGGCGCGCGTGACCATCGAGGCGCGCTACGCGCCGTACGTCGACCGGCAGCGGGTCGAGGCGGCGAAGACCCTGCGTGACGAGGCCCTGCGACTCCCCACGGATCTCGACTACGACACTGTGGCTGGGCTCAGCTTCGTCGAGAAGACGATCCTGAATGCAACGCGGCCCGAGAGCTTAGGCCAGGCGCGCCGCATCGAGGGCATCACGCCCTCCGGGTGCGTCCGGTTGCTCGGCTTCGTAAGGAAACAGAGGCAGTCGCGCCAGTTTGACGACCTCCTCGCCGCTGATATGGCTCCTTTAGGGAAGGAGGTCGATACGCTAGACGCGGAGGCGCGGACGCAAGATCTATAATGTTGTTCGCCAAGTTCTTATTTATATGTGTATAAGTAAATGTAGTATGATAACGTTGATACCAGTTGAGTTGAGTTAGGCATTTGTACAAATACTCCGTGGTCACTAGTAAAAGCATAGACTGATTTTAGTTGCATCGTGGAGTTTGGGGGCATAGGGCGCCAGCGGGACATTTAAGAATAAACATAGCATTACTGCTGTTTATATATGGTTATATGTAGCGACGCTTCTTTTACGTACAGATCATTGACTTGGCTTTCCCATCCACCATTTGAAGGCTGAAAAATTAGACCAGTTGATTCTCTACATAGTGACTGACGCATTTACTTATCTTGAACCTACTCTTTCCAGACAGGGGTCGTTAAGTGATAGTAGGTCTATGGATCCTTAGACTTCTGCTCATTTTTCTCCGATAGGATCCTGACGGCATCCTTGCTAAACACGTAGCTCAGACCACTCCAGACCGTCGTTGTAGCGACGAGATATCTGCTCTAGGATTAGCAATTCATTTCGTGACCCCTAGTCAAAGACATAACAGGGAGCAGTCTCCTAAAAACTGGTCGGAAAAGACTTACTGGAAGGCCATCATGGCACTGCTGACATCTACCGCTACGACCGGGGCAACCATGGTCGCGCCCATGAGGCCGAGCTGCAGGAACGTGTTGTACTTGCTGATAGTGGTAGGCCGCACCTCAGCCGAGGGCAGCGAGAAGTCCCAGTACCTCGTAAACGTCTTGGGGGGCGGCAGCGAGATCCAGCGATAGTAGATGGCGGCGATGCCGAGGCCGACGTCGCGGCCGAGGATGACGGTCGCCAACCACACTAAGATGCCGAAGAAGAACCCTACACGTCAGCCACGACAAGCTCGCTTTCCTAGGCTGTCTTTTTTTAGGACCACGTTCACGTGAGATGATCCCCACCGCGGAACAGGATAGGAAAGTGACCGGAGGGGAAATATATATAAAAGAGGTGAACTCACCAGGGAGGGCCCCCTGCATAGCAAAGCACACCGTCAACACGGTCATGAGGATCTTGTCTGCCATGGGATCGACAACGCTTCCGACGACGGTCTGCAGCTTCCAGCGGCGGGCGATCCAGCCGTCGAGGAGGTCCGAGACGCCGGCGTACGCGAAGAGGCCGAGCGCGAGGGTATGGGCGTCATGGAGGATGGCGTAGCCGATGAAGGGCGCGGCCACGAGGCGCGAGAACGTGAGGAGGTTCGGCACGGTGTAGATATTCTCATGCGGCGTCAGCGAGGGCAGGACCTTCCTAATGCCCTTCGGCTGTTGCTGCTGTTGCTGCTGTTGCTGCTGTTGCTGCTGTTCCGGCGGCGATCGTCGGGGGCCACGTGCTGATCCCCGGCCATCTTTCCCTTCTTCGGCGAGCTGTTTTCTCGTGCTTGATGACAGGCATCTTAAGGAGCTAGATCTAGCCGCCGCCGCCGCCGGCCTGACTTTGAATGCCCGAGCACCCGCAAGACGGGGGCTGTTCCTCTCACACGTTGACCCGTTCTGTGGCGCACATAATAGCGTCGTCGCAAGCACTCCGGGAGAGGAGTAGAAGAACACGGCGCCGAAGTTAGGTAATGTAGAACTGCACACGGACGGGCGGTTAGAGCACCGGATCGCGGTATGGACACCTCGTAAGAGTGTCCGGGCCGGCGTGTACGTCAACATGACTACAGACGGGTATGTGCGTGCTGGGGCGGCTATGGCCACACCAATACCTCACCTCCCTCACGCGACGCGCTCCCCGAGACGTGACGCCAGACTATCCAGCAGCTCGGGTCACACAATGTCAGAGGTCTGCCGGCCAAAGCACGTCCCCCGTCGGATTCTGGGGCCGGATCTGTCCCGTGTCCCGTCTTCCTCCTCTCTCCCCTAATCTACTTTGGTCTCCTATTTCGAGATTAACGCAAGCTAGGCTCTGGGACAGCAGGCTTACGAGAAGAAAGTCCAAAGCAAAAGACAAGGCTACTAAACCGAAGGTCTAGAGTCACGATCTTCAGAGCCGAACCGGAATCCGAATAGGCAGCCTAAACCGTGGCGGAAGGAGTCAACAAATGCCGGGCACGACGACTTTGATCACATCTGGGTTAAATTTTGGGTACATATGATAGCAAGCATGCACCGTACCAGGTACCAACACCATAAAGCACCGTGCAGCAGATATCCAGGATAGAATAAAGGTAAGGTTGAGGGATCCATATTGCTGGTCCTCAACTTGAACCATGCCAAGCTTTTTATTCCTCGGCACATTCCGGCGACTACCTGAATGACTACAGTGTCTCTACGTACTGCATATACTGTACACCAGGTAGGTACGGACTACTACCTATAGTACCGTACAGTACCTAGGGTAGGTAGGTATTCAGTATTCACGTTGCCCAATTAAGGATTAAGCCTATATTACGATCGTACCCAGGTAAATAATAATAATATTATATTAGATAACTAAGGAATACCTATTAGCTCCTCCTTTTTCCCGCTCATCCATATCTTTCCAGGTGTTACAGCACAACAACAATCTTTCGCCAACACCCTTCCCAGTCCATCTCCAGTTCTTGTAGTCCAGTTCTCGTGGGAGCCCATCTCTTTCTCATAATAGCTCCTCTCTTTCTCGTAATAGTCCATCTCCAGCTCTTGCAACAGCCTTTCTCCGATATTCCTGACAGTCCGTCTCGAGTATTTATGACGGCCCGTCTCGGGTGGTTATGACAGTTTCTCTGTCGCAAGGCTGCCAGACAAAAAGCTCCCAGTTTTAGTCCACGGGATTGGCCCTTTTTGCAACAACAAGTGTTCAGCGCCAACCTAAAGTATAGGGTTCATAACATCTTTTCCGTCGAATTTTGGTACAATGCCATCCACTTTATATGGCGCTTAAGCCATGGGTATAAATTCATGGTCGGAGCCTCGTATTATCTCGATTCCATGGTGCCCGGCCAATTGATTCGTAAGAACAATAAAGAATAGTCGCCGCCGTTGCCGAATGAAGAGGGATCGTGCATGGTCTGATTTATCAAGTTGTATCCCCAATGATTTTTGCGCCCAAAGAAGCCACAGTACCGCCTTTTACCATGCCTGAACTCCATCCAAAAAGACAACAGAAAAATAGGTTTATAAGAAATCAGAATGCAATATAGAGAAAGCGAAGTGAAGTGAAGTCGTTCCAATGACATCGACACCGCCACGCGCTGTTCAATTCATTAAGCCATGACATGCTCCCTAGCCGTCTTCCTCGTTGTTTATCACCATTGGTGACTGTCTTTGGATACAGTCCTGTCCCATTCGATCTCTTCCGGATTTTCTGGTAATCCCGGCGATGGCAATCCGGAATTACCCAGAGCCACATGATCTAGATTCATTGGAACAGTGTTTGGCGGTGTGTTTGGATTTGTAGGTCCATAGTTGTGGTCTCCAAAGCTATGCATCGTTGCTTGATTCATGGGATTTTCAAATCCGCCTGACAGCCGCTCATCAAACCCGGATGTGTCATGTGGTACTGGAGTATTTATGCCATTGGCGCCATTGCTCTGATCAATCGTATTAGCGGTATCGTTACCACTGCTTGAACCTGTTGCAGTGCCATCTGCTGCGGTGTTACCGGCTGAGACGCTAAACATGTCGCCGTTCATATACGGACTACTAGCCATGGTAGTCAAGCTGCTTCCATTTGTGAGCATTGGGGGGGTGGCCGAGTAAGCGAGCTGATTTGTTCCGTTGCTGCTCGGCACAACGGGATGTTGACGTCCTGGCTGCATCACGGAGCTAAAACTAGACGGCCGGGGCGATGCTGCAAAGGTCGTATCGTAGGGATAGGGAGGCATAAGCTGCGTTGCGTAATGGGTAGTAGGGGGATGCGGCATCTGTTGCATCTGTGGCTGCGACATCTGTGATACGGTATAGCCTGAGCTATGTCCATACTGCTGTGGATTCCAGGTGTGGGTATGTATATATGGCGGCGCCGATTGCATGGTTATGGGCCTAATTGGGAGGTTCTGCAGGAAACCATATTCCATCGGTGTACTCGCAGGCAAGAGTTGATTTGTTTCCAACACGTTGAAGTCTGTGTCATCCACCGGTGCCCTAAAATTCCCGCGATGGACCAGCGAGTAGCGAGGCACGATCGCAGATAGTTGGGGTGAGCTCCTCACTGTTTGGAGCCTACCATTCTTGATGTCTTCAAGGCTGTAGTACGATACAAGATGATGGTATATTCCCTTGTACTCCACGCTGATCGTCTTTTTAATCAGCCCGTTTTCCTTGAATTGGTACGAGTCAACGAGAGAGCCTATGTAAGCTCTATCCGCGCCGGCTCCATTTGCACCAGTATCTACGCCAGCTGTTGTTGTCTGCGGGGTCATGGTACCGGGTGGGAATGAGCTGATAGAGCGCGTTCTAGGTTGGGATGCATGTTTTGAGACCCCTTCGATTTTGCTTCGTTTCATGGCGCGCTTCTTCTCGCCGGGTTGGAACGGCTTGTCCAGTTCTCGATATATAAGAAAATTGCCAAGTATGCGGCTGGGGCTCCAGGCAACACCATCCGTCCAACGTTTGATACCAGAAGAGTGCTCTTCGTAGATGAATACGTTGCCACTTCGGATGAGTTGGCCTCGCTCTCGGTCGTGAGGTCTTCGCGGGATATGTGCAAGTGAGCCGCTAAGCGTGGCTTCGAAGAGGATCAGAGCATCCATTGTGCTGCAGATAAATCCCTGGAATGTTGGGCCCAGAGGATTCCCGGTTTGTTGCGGTGGTTGGGCCGGCATAGCTATTGTAACAATGACAGCGGCAGTCGTCAGGTGATTATGGCGTAGCTTAATGTTAACTTGGGCGCCGTCGAGGGGAAGGCAAGCTTCGTGCGCAGACTGACTCGGTGATTTGTAGCCGTCTAGCTTGCGGTCGACGATCAAATATCAATCAATACACAAACAGGTAGAGACGAAAGATGTGAGGCTGGGTATGATAGGCGGGTTAACACCCTGTGTTTACGGTTGGGAAGGGGACGACGTAAGAGTTAGAGTGGACGTGAAGTATTGACAGGCAGAGAGTGGCCCGAAACGCCAGTAACCTAAGGCAGGCGAATGGCTGGCTGGAACTGGCTATAGCAGGACAGTCCGAGCTTAGGCACTGAAGACTGTAGACGTGGATGTGGGCAGTCGATAGACCGCGGCAACCTTATTTGGGGAGGGACTTGTTAGCTGCTAGGCTAATATGAAAAACAGAGACAGGAAGGGCAGCGACTCGAGGGGTTATCGCTTAAGGCTAGAGAAATACAGCGTGCTGATGCTAGACTTACGATTGAGTTTTGGGCTTGCCGTTGTCTAGGCGGTAGCGGGCCTATATCTAGGCGCAGAGGGAGGGGGGGCACCTCGGACACGAGCCCTGGCTAGACACAATTTTAAGTTTGAAGCTTCAGGGATCCAGGATACGGAACACCGACGAGCTGTTTGTCTCGATAACTTCACGATGTTTTCGTGAAGGTTGGGCTCAATTAAGAACGTCACCGGATGAAGCGTATGTCGCAGCGTTAGATGGAGTATGTTGGTGAGAAAGAAGAGGGAGGAGAAGGGAGGAGAAGGGAGGAGAAGGGAGGAGAAGGGGGGAGATAAAAGGTCGTATTATGGAG
>NQIM01000685.1:0-14762 GCA_003426235.1 Xylaria polymorpha
TTTTTTTTTTTTTTTTTTATAAAAATCTAGTTTAGYTTAAAACAAATTAAAAAACGTTTATAGCTAATAAATAAACTATATAAATAAAATAAATACTTTTATAAAATATAACCTTTTTAGGCTAAATAAAGCAAAGAGAAATAAAGTAGTAATTTTTTGTATTTTTAAATTAATTGGTTGAATTACTACAATTTATTGAAGTTGGTGGTAAATATCGTGAGAATCGGCGAAAAGGGGGTAGTGGCGAAAAGGTGGTCAGTGCGGTTAGCGCACAGCGTAGGCCGGTCCGTCGCCTATCTATCTCATCGACATCATCGGAGATACAAACTATCGACCGTACATCTATTTCCTTCGTCGAATCCAACTTACTTCTTCATCAGCTTCCTTCATCATAAAAAGCGCCACGGCGCCAGTTCCCCTCTAGGTAGCCATTCGAGCACACGGCAAACAGCACACGAATTCAGGAACCAAACGGCTATCTATCATCTGCGTCTCTGGTCGTTTGGCGCGCCGCCGGCTGACTCCCAAGATGGCGTCCAAGACAATCATCCCCTTTTTGGTCGGGATGATGCTGCTCACCGGAGTATGCAACACACTTCTGACCAAGCTTCAGGTTCGTTTTCCCCAGCCATGCTTCGCCGTTTCGTTTCGTTTCCCGTCAGCCCTCTCTGTACGCGACTCGACACGGAACGGTAGCACGCAGGCCCTATGGACACCCCCCGCTGATAACCCGTCCTGATAGGATAACCAATGTGTTCGGAATTGCGATGACCCCAATCCCAAGAAACATGTCCTCTTCGAACAACCCGTGCTGCAGACGGCGCAGATGTTCGTCGGCGAATCTGGCTGCTGGCTCGTCGTCGGCTTGATGGCCGCTTACTCCCGCTTCAAGAACCGCAAGAGCAACGGATATGAGGCCGTCGAATCTAACGATGCTGACGCTGACCCGAACGCGGACGCAGACGCCGCGAGCATCACCTCAGAAGACACGCTTTTACCAAATAAGAAGGTTAATAGAGGGCCCGGTGGCGTGCTCAGCGGCTTAGGGATCCTATTACTAAGTCTACCCGCCATCTGCGACATCCTCGGCACGACCCTCATGAACGCCGGTCTGCTCATGGTCGCCGCCTCCATCTACCAGATGACCAGGGGTGCTCTCGTCTTGTTCGTCGGCCTGTTCAGCCTCGTCTTCCTCCGCCGGAAGCTGTACCTCTTCCAATGGCTGTCGCTTTTCGGTGTCGTACTCGGCGTTGCGCTCGTCGGCCTCGCTGGTGCCATTCAGCCCGATCCCAAGGCAAACGCCGGCTCACTCATTGCTCTCGCGGCCGAGGACCCTGGTGCTGACGCCGTGCGAGTCGTTCTTGGAGTATTGCTGATCGCCGGCGCCCAAATCTTCACGGCTACGCAATTCGTGCTCGAAGAATCTCTGCTAGAGCGCTCGAGTATCGACCCCATCGAAGTAGTTGGCTGGGAGGGTCTGTTCGGTCTCGCCGTCACCCTTGCCGGCATGCTTGTGCTGCACTTCGCCATCGGACGAACCGACGCTGGCCGTCTGGGCCCATTTGACATCGTGGAGGGTTATCGACAGATGGTAGAGAACAAAGTGGTTCTGATCTCCAGCTTTCTCATCATGATCAGCATCGGGTAAGGCCCCCCATCTCACCGAGATCGTAAACTGAAGCTGCTGGACCTCAATTGACTAATCTGGATGTGTAGCGGGTTCAACTTTTTCGGCCTTTCCGTAACCCGAACCGTTAGCGCGACATCACGCTCCACTATCGACACATGCCGGACGCTTTTCATCTGGATCGTCTCGCTCGGCCTCGGCTGGGAGACGTTCAAGTGGCTGCAGGTCGCGGGCTTCGCACTGCTCGTCTATTTTACCTTCCTCTTCAACGGCATTGTCCAGCCGCCGTTCGAGTTCCTGCGTCCTCGCAGTGAAGTCGAGGAGTTGCTCCCTGAGCAGCCGATCGAGCATAACTAGGAGGTCCCTTTGGACTCGGTTGCACTACGGCCCCTAGGTCGACTTTCGGGACGAGCATTGCATGAATCTTGTATTTGTATTTCCTCTTTTGGCATGCCTGACACTTCATATCAGGTCTGGCCCACGATTTAGGCAGGGACTGTTTTTTTTTTAGTCATGTTTTCCGACCTAGGTCGACTCTAAGCTTACAGGCAAGATCACACCGTGATTGTAAACCAGATGCCGCAGAAATCGGCTACTTAAACGAGTGGCATTGTTCGACTTTCTTATACGGGGTTTACCACTACATATATACATAACAACATTTGCATTGGGGCGGCGTTTGGGACGGTTCTCCGGCACTTGGGGGGACTAATATGGGTGTTTCCTTTCTTATAATAAGAGTGTATTGGCAACATGTATATGTATGTCTTTTTCGTCTTGGCCTGGCATACTATGTATCCTTTCGTTTCGTCTTCTTTGTTTGCACGCGGATATTCTTAGACTAGCACCAGCAGCCATAGTAGCAATACTACCATGCGTTTGTTCGTCTGGTTTCAAACCTGTTCTGAGTTGGGCGATCTATGCCAGTTGATTGGTACCTGGTATCATATGGCTAGTAAGCTTATCTCTCGGAGTGATGTTTGTTGGACGCTGTAATGCAAAATGACGCCTTTCGCGTGCTATGCAACAACTGTGCATGTAGTACCCTCCATCACAGATGCTTGCTTTAGGTAGTGTCTTTAACATCTAACTACTTAACTAAACCTCAAGCTTATCATTTCTAACATTGACGCGGGAGCTTGCGAAGCTAAAGGGGTTATTTTATAGTTATTTAGGTACTCACAGGGGTGTAGGAAACCATATTCATTAGTGTTCCGAAACCTGGAGTGAACTTATTCGGCCGTACCTAGTGCATAGCGAAGGGAAGAGGGAAAGAAAAGAGACAGATTCAGCATAAGTATTTATTCTATCCACCCACACCTTGGGAAGAATGTGGTTGAGGACGTAGGTATACTACACTGCCTAGTGAATAAACGATTTGAATAACAAAAACCTGGGATTGTAGTGCCTTAGCACCTCCCGGCTCTCAGATGCCTAGATGCCCTATGTCATATGCCTGATGCTTGTATTCTCGACTCGCTCTTGTCCAAAGTATGGCGTCCCTCGGGGGAAAACGTAAAAAGTGTACTGTACTCCTAGCCTAACCCTATAACGCCTGGCTGAAATCTGTACGTACGGAGGACGAACGGTGGACAGATATCTGCGAAGAGTTTTGCAACAACTCACCTCGCTGTAACGAACTCCCAAAGACGCTGGAAATGGCAACAACAAAAAAAAATACGATGGTGAGCCTGTAGTTCCAAGGGAAAGTGACGGCTGAGGGATGTAGACCAGAAGCGAAAGGGACCCATGTCCTCCACCAGTAGGGAGAAGTGACTTATTAGAATACTTCCAGCCCTCCTTCAGGGATCGAAGAGGGAATTAGGAAAACTGATATGTCGAATTCGAGATGCGAGCCGAAACCTAGCCGTCCTTAGACGACGTGATGGTTGGATCAAGCAAGCAGTGGCAACTGGAGGAACAATCCAGGTAGAAAGCCTCGAAGATCACTAGCTCTAGTTTTCCCAACAGAGAGTTATACCAACGTAGGTGTCGGGAGTGATTGAGCCGGGCTGTTCCTTTCGCATCGGAGTGTCCTCAGACCCTATATCCAGTGGCCGAACCCGTCTTATCAGCTATAGAAAGTGGCGTCACAGCACAGATATCATTCTGAAGAAGCTTACACTAAGCAGAGTAGCTCGGCTTCGAGGATGAATTTCCCCTCTTTGTATTTCTCGTTGTTCTCAAAGGCCTTGTCGTACTTCCAGCCAACCGTCGTCTTACACTGGCGACACGTTATGTCGCGTACAACGTGGCGGCCGGTCGTCATACTACGCTCGGATGGCTCGCCAGCTTCGACGTTGACAACCGTGTTAAAGAGGTATGCCTTTCCATGTTGGCCACGGAAATTCTGTCATGGGGCCGCATCAGTGTCGAGTTTGGTACTAAGGAAAGAGGTAGATAGATAGGGCGAGGTGAGATAGAAAGTTACTACGGCATGCTTGCGGATCTTGGCTTACCCTGCTTATGATCTCCTCATGATTAGCAAGGTGAGCTTTGCAGTTCTTGCAGCCATAGATCTTGATACTGTTCAGATACGTGTTGTACAAGAGACCCATGGTGAGTAGAGACGTGGTGACTGTGACGGCTGTGGCGTGAGGTATGAATACGTCGACGGGTATGTTTCCCAGCCAAGGCGACAGAACTCGGTCACGGCAGACACCACCAGCTAGCCGTTATAACAATCGCCCGTGTTTTCTCTAATATATTTGTACGTTGGTTGCTGGTTCACGCGGAAGCCCGGCCCAGTCTGCGAATGGGCACGGGGCAATAGTAATAGTAGTGGTTGGCACAGGAGCCCGGTCAAGCGCGAGGGCAACGGCGACAGGTCAAGGGGTTATATCCCAGCAGGATGGAAGCAAGACGATAGATAGTTGGAATTGCCGTTGGATTGAAGTTTAAGGTGTTTATGCTTTTGGGTCTTCGGTAGATGCTTCCTGGAAGTGGCCCTGGCCCGGCTCAATCCGACAAACTGACAAACTAACAAACAAACGCCTGTTAGGAGGAGACAACGAGAAAAAGGAACCAGTGCTAGGGGCCTAAATAAGGTTGAGGTCAGGCGTGGCTTGAATGACAGCGATCCCAAGTGTCTTATCTGCTTTGACGAGGGGTATGGAATGGAAGAGGAGCTGAAGGAGGTCCCACGAGACGAGACAAGACGTCAGCCCTGTACCTACGGAAGTACAGTACTGTAGGTGCATGTGGGTATATCCATGTATGTGGATACGGGTGTGCCTTAGGTACATACCTACCTACATACATACATATGTGGATAGGTGTTAAAGAGCTACCTAAGGTACCTAGTAGAGATAGGCCTAAGCTACATATACCTAAGAGATACTGTAGGCCTATTGTAGGTACCTAGTAGGTATAATTGGCAATGAACCACCCACTGGCCACACCCCCACTTGTTACAGTGATAGATACTGTAAGTACCTACCTAGGTACTTCGTAGACAGGTTCCGTCACGAGAAACACTCAGGTCATACCGTAGGTAGTCTCATGACGTACGCATGGACAAGCCATAGGTCTTCACGAGACACGGGTCGGGGAAAACCCTGATCGTCAGCTGGAAGTGTCATAATCTAAAATGTCAACGTAGAGCATGCTAGGTACGACATATTGTAACCAAATCTAGGCTTAACTGTTGGTTATAGATACTAAGATACTTTTATCATTACAAATTCATATAATGCAATAAAACTATTAGAAACAATGGGGTTGTATAAGGTTGTCACCTCTTCATGAGAAGACAGTTGGCAGGGGGTGAACATGGATGCGCGAAAGCAAAAGCAAGGGTCCATCCCGTCTTTGCTTGCCGACATATGATGTGATTTGATTATGTTCTCTTTATTCATATCGTCGCACGTGCGCCAAAGGGATGCAGCTATCTGATCTGCAAACACCATAAAGTATAAAGTAGGTAGGTAGAAGTAGTGACTGTATATACAACGAAAAAACATGGCGGCCGGTCAATACGAGCCAAGAAAATATGCACAACTTGAAGAACACCCATAACTACACACTACAGCACCATTTGCACGCCGTAAATGACTGCTTTTCTGAAATTGAAGGCCCATCCATCAACTAACTAACCAAGCCCCTGAGCATAAATTTACCAAGAGAAGGCTTCTTCGATAAAATCTATTGAGCCATCGAACTGCTTGCGGCGTACCGCGAGTCGCACCTCGTCGCTGAGGGCACCAGGGCCGCATACTGATACGCCCATCATGCCCACCTGCTGTTCCATCTCCATACCCATCAGCGTGTCGATGTTGGGACGGCCGGGGAACATCTGCACTGTCGACGACGGAGAGTGGATCTCTTTGGTCGACCGTGGCCGGCTCACAAACAGCATGATGCGCAAAATCTCGCGTCGTCTATCCATTGCCAAGATCTGCGTCATCCATGGGCGTATCCACTCGAGATGCTCGGGGCTCTGGATAATCCATACTAAAACAACCTTCCGGGTGGCGACGCTACCGTTAGCGAAGCCGGCTACCAGATGCCGTACGTGAGGGACGGCGTGGGTGATACCAACACCGCCGGCGAACAGCATGACTGTACCATATGAGTCTAGCATATGCTCACCACCGTAGGGACCCTCGACTAGGCAACGGGTGACGAGGCGTCCTTCGGGACTAGAGGCGGCTCGCTCGTAGAGTATGTTCGTCATGCCTGTGCGGGCACGGATAACGAAGGACATGCTGGTCTTGCGCATACTAAGAATGTCTTGGCGGTTCATGGCTAGCTTATCTGCACTCAGGTCTTCGGCCTCCTCACTCCATGCTAGGGAAAACGGGTGCGACTGCCAAAAGCTGATCGTAGGCATGTAGAGATATGCATGCTGACCTGGGCGGAAGTCCCAAGGACGAGCCATCGACACTGTCACACGTACGGCGTTGCCTGGGAGGGCTTCGACGAGAGTTTTGGTGCCTCCCTTTCCGACATTGTGATAAATAAGACGAGCAAAGCGGAGGAATCGATCACCAGACCAGAGAGGCAACACAGCGATAAGCCACTTGATTTGCTCGATCTTGCCGAGTTTTAGGTGGTACCAGAGCCCAACAATAGCAGCAATCGCAAGGAGGATATGCATGATTTTGAAGACTTCATAAAAGGCATGCCTTGAGATGCTAGCAGCTTGGAATAAAATAACCACAAATGCAATAGTAGCCTAAAGACGGTTAGTGTTGCCCCAAGGAGCCGATGTTACCGGGGTGGTTGAAAACTTACAACGAATCCGTAGTACAAAAAGGGGGATTTGAATGTGCCTAGGAAAGCAGCCTCCCAGCCTTGTTTAAGTGCAGAGCCAGCGTAGAAGGCGAGAGTATGTACCACTGCCTCGATAGCCACGATACGGCCGAACCAGCGGTGAAGCAAGTTCATCGTGTCAAACGAGATGCCCAAGAGAGGGATAAGCGGGTTGTTTCTCCCGGCCAAGATGAACAACGGGATCATGTTAACGGTGGCCAGTGTACCGCTTCGGTTTCGCAGCTGCTTGATACCATCGGCAGCCGATTCGGCAAAAGGGATATGGACAACGGTGAAGGCTACATTGGTTGCAAAATAGCCCAGTAGAAAGAGGAACTGGAACCGAGAGGGCAGTGTGCCGACGTTGACGGCACTGCTGACTTGGAATTCACGGTTGTGTCGCTTTCTGAAGAGAGGGGCGTATAATATGTGCTTCTTGATCCATGAGAATCTCCAGGATGGCTGAGCAAAGAAACGCTGCGTATCGTTGTTTAAACCGGCGACAGTCCGGACATATCTTGTGATCCCCGTCGACACTCGCCATATAATAACCAGTGCAGACCCAATGGCAGCGATGTAGAGGAGGTAGTTGGCCAACGAATGGTTTTCCATATCAGGGGTCCATCCTGTGGCCTGGCCCCCGCCGGGAATATTTGCCCCTTGCCCGGACATTCTGATACCTCGTAGTATTTCGTGCGGTCAAGAGGATGTAGGAAGTCGGTGTTGTTATAGTCAAGCGAGGTTGGTGGCCAGTTCGCTGCCACAGTAACCGTTTCCAACAGGAATGTGAATGTCGTAAGACTGAATCATCAATGGGAAAAGCAGATTTCGTTGCAGGTAATCGAGGTCAACTCGATTGGCCAAGAGAATATCGAACGAATAGGAAGTAAACAGCCCAGCTGTTGAGTAATCGTGGGTTGACGGGTTGTCGTCGTCGTCGTTGTCGTCGAAGTCGTGCTGATTCCCCGCTGGGTCGAGAGGTCAGGTGAGAGAATGAAGAGGCCAGCACGTTGATTTGCTGATCCAAAACCAGGACTACAACTTAAGTTGAAGAGCCGAGGGGTTGCGGTAAGTAGAGATAGAGCGCCTGCTCAAAAAGAATGCGAACAAGACGGCATAAGTGAATGAAGGAGAGACAAGGGGTATGTTTAGAGGGACCACAGCAGGGGTTCTAAATGTATGCAAAGAGTGGCGTGTGCAAATAATGTAGACAAGGAAGCCCCAAACAAATGGGGGGAGAAGTCCGTAAGTATTTACAACGGTGGCGGAAAGGGACGGCGCATGGAGGGATGAGGGGATGAGCGAGGTAGAGAACGAGAGAGAAGCCCGCAACATCAGTGGCCCTGACACGACATCTATGACTATAGCAGTCGTGAGAAATGTGGAGGTGTAGAGGAGATGGAAGGAGACGATACGTCCACAGCAGAGCGGGAGGCCCTGTCAGGTAGTGTACCAGGTCCTTTGCAGGAAACGGGTATAGGAGGTGCAATTAAAATCGGGATCCACAGCCATGTACTAGGTACTCACAGCCCACAAGCAACGTTGCCCAACTCACCACAGACAGGACACAGGGGATCACGTATCATGTACCGGAGCCGTTTAGGCCAGGTACCTGAAAGCGCCTCTTAGCCTACCCTCCCACATCAAATTCATTACGGTGATCTCAATCCAATGCCCCAAGTAGTGTACCTATCTACCTATAATAGGCACTGACTTGCCGCGACTCGCCAGCCGTGATGATCATGACTAAAAACCCAGATCATTGTAGATCAATCATTATTATTTTAGCCTACCTCAGATCAGAGATCAGAACTCGGATCAGAACTCATGACTAGGTATTTAGACGTCAAATCGGAAAAGCCACCAGCGCAGGAACCTGACCAAATGATGCGAGCAGATCTTAGTGGAGTTTTCTCGTACCACCGGGCCTGCACCGGGAATCCCTTGCTTAATAATATGGGGTAAGTTCCGGCCACAGAAACCGACATTATCTCATTCTGGTAATCCTCATGGCGTCGTCTGGTTGTACTGTAGTGCAGTCTCACCAAGTCGTGCTTAATTCAGAAACGGAAAATTGAAACATCAAGAATTAATCAATTTAGAGTGCCTGGCATCATGCCACCGCAACGTCGGTTTTCGCTGCCGTGTGAGATAAGGTTAAAAAAAATAAATTTTAATTTAAAAAACGGTGACGAATAGCACAAGCCACGATCAGTGAGTACTACGATGACGAGCTGGTTGGGACTTGAAACGAGAACGACGACGCCTTTTCGGGCTGGGCAGACTTTAGAGGCTGGGCATGCTGGACCTGAACCGGGATGTCATTGGGCGGGTCTGGCCGACTCAGGTCCGGATCGCTGGGGGGAATTGGCCAATGAACGCTGCGAAAACAAGCCTCGCCGGTGTGCCACAGCGCCAAGCGCGGTGTTGTTCCGCCAATGAAAGGCCGAAGATCAGCCCCATTCCAGACCCGACTTCCTGACTCTGGGCAGAAGCTACAGTAGGTTTCTAGCGATCCACGGCCGGTAACTGGTGTCGCACGACGACTGCTAGCACGAGTCGAGACGAGACACGACCCATCAGCAGACCCACGAATCCCGCTCTGGCCCAATGAATTCCTTCTGTGGCTGCGAAAGCGAGAAACTCAACGATCGGTACTTGTGGGGAGAGAAGCAAGGACAGGACTACTGTACGCAGACAGAAACACTCCAGCTTCGACGACAACCAGTCAAGAACAGCCAGACGGCTTTTCAAAACGCTGCACACGTCACTCGTCCCAGAATCGCATCACACCTCCGACGCCAGAAGCTCCGTCCATGAAGGCGATCCGGAAATCATTCATTCCCCGCTGCCAGGTAGTTGACAGGCGGTATCCGATGTTATCCCACGAGGTTGAAAATACATCCAAATCGCTGTATGTACACTAGATAGATGCTGTACCGCTACCACGGAATCCTCAGCCCTAGACAATGGGTTGCAGCTGCAACTATCGACATGCAGTGATTGGTGCTAAGCTGTATGGCACAATACTCTATCTGAGCCGAGGCCCCTGTTCTCAATTTGATATCCCGAGTGCTATGAAACTACTACTGCTCGCCAATGGGATATTACGAGCCTGCCTTCATTTAAACATGTGGTTGGTTAGACAGTGCGCGCCAGATGTGGGTTGCCTAAATCATACTCAGCTTCGACAAGTTAGATATGTCCATTTGATAAATGATTCTCGACCGCTCAGTGGTCACATTTATCCGCCAGCCGCCAATGTAAAAAGCCGTTGATCATATCATTCAACTCTCACCGGAAGATCTAAGTCTTCTAGAAGACGTTCTGAAAACGAAAATTCCGTCTCGTTCAGTACTATCCATGTATAGATTGCGCGGCGTACCCATCTCGTCTCTTAAAATCCTATACTACTTCGGTGCCATGCTATCATGCTATCATGCCACTTTGCTGTTTTGCCCTGCGTCATTGATCCATTGTCTTTAAAGAATTAATGATTAAAAAAGGAAAAAGATAAAAAGGAAAACGCCCCAATGTAACAAAACGTGTAAATATATGATGATTCAGATTCCCAGCTGAGCATTTGAGTTAAGGTTAAAACATGGGGCAGCGGTCTGTGGTGCTGAGTAGCACGCACGGCACGAGAAACTGGGCATAGCCCATGTAACCAACTTACATGCAGGCATCACGGTGTTATTGCATGATTGGGCGTGAGATTAGGTATTAAACTACTATACAAAGTACCTAAACAATTTACTATCTCTTGGTACCACTTAATAAACCCGCATATGATAGCTGCACAACGAAAACGGTGGAAGATAAAAGGATTTTTGCTATTTCCTCATGGCCAGCACGAGATCTGTGACAGCTTGAAAACATGTTTTACAACAAGGAATGAGGCCAAGCGCTTGTTTGGTATAGATAGATGTTACGATGACAAAGCGGATGACAATCTCGTTTCGTCGGCCCATCATTGGCGGCATGAGGAAGCGAGGTGAATCATCCCATCTTTTGGTAATGCAACTCGAGACGAAGTAGATCCCAACTGACTGTTTCATGGGAGCTTTTGACACTCAAGTGATGGACACAGGGATCCATTTGCGTCGTCGCCAATCTCTCTGCGCACTTCTTTCGGTTCAGGTTGCTTCGTCCAAAAGGCCGGTTCTATGGGCGCATTTTGACCCGCGAATACCCATGATGGCCATTATTTATGCAAGCATCGGTGACATGTCGCAGATACGACGGCAAGTTTCCTATAGCACATCGGACATTTAGGGTTTCAGACGATGTTGATTATATTTGTGCACGCAGGGCATCCTTGATCTATTCTATCCATCCTATCCTATCCTCTCCTCTTCTATCCGCTCCTTGTTATAAATACCAGCTAGGTATATATTGACCACCACTAACCCTTTAAGGTTAGTAATAACCAGTTACCTCACCTGCCTTTTTATTGCTATCAAGCCAACTGCCTTCCAATTACTACCTATTTAAAGGAAAGCAAAAAGGATTTGCTTTATTTATCGTTGCCCTGGTAGTAGTTGATTTAGCAATTTATCCGATTGTGATACCGCATCTGCAACAACGGTGGGCGGCCATTCGCGTCGACCCGTCCGGGCGGTTTCAGAACCCGGTTCACGCCTCCATTTATTGCGTGGACGCATTCGTAAGCCTCAATGGCATTCAGACGCAGAGCTCGTCGTCGCTAAAATCGCCATCTCGACCGTATTTATCCCGTCGCCCAATGGAATCGCGGGTTAGTGAACGTGCACCTAAGACGATCCTTCTCGAGTTACGGCGTGGCTTCTTAGCTAGCAGCCGGATACGGTTTTCTTTCTCTGGATCAATCTGGCTCCCTTGGAACCTTGATGATGCTTGGTTCTCGAGGCTTTGCGGAGGAGCTAGGGCCTCCCTGACTAACGTTGCTGTCAGCGCTTCGGTACTCCGAAAGCGACGGGGGCGTTTCTTCAGCATCATCCCTTGTCCGTCATATGTAGGATCAGTCTGTTCGTCTGTACTATGTTCGCCGTCGTTCATCCCTTGGTTCTGGCATGTCTCTGCGTCTGATACGCTGTCTGTGACAGGGCCAGTCAAGTTGCTGGGGCGAATGATGATATTTTCCGTACCCTCGGCCGGACTTGACGGTCGAAAGTGTCTTTTAATAGTAGGAGCTCGGCGTTTGAGTACGACTGGACTAGATGTCACCCATTCACCGATCGTCTCTTCCCAGCGGTATCCCGTAAAAAGTGTGCTGCCGCTCTGTTGATGACTCGTGGCACCGGAACTCGATCGATCCTGCGGATGGAGGCTTTCGGCGTAGATGAGATCCCTGACATTGCTTGTCTGCTGGGCAATTAAAAATGCTGCTGCTGCTTTGAGATTATCCAACAGGTTTTGACTAAGATTCAGGGATTCCAGTCGCTTAAACAGGTCATCTAGATATTGGTGAGATGCCACTGACGTTCCTCGGCCACAGGCCCTTGCTATTGATGCTATAAGCCAGGTAACGCTATCGTACTGATTGCGCATACGGATATCTTTGGTAGATAGAGAGGTGAGATTTGGCGGTGAGAGTTTTCTTATGCTGTCTCCCACACGAGTTGGGATTCTCTCGCCTTGACCCTGCTTTGAGGAAAGATGAAGCGCTAGGTACAATACTCCTAACCTTGAATTGCCTCGGCCACGTGTATGGGTATCGAGCTCGTTAATGCATGCTCTTATAACGTATCTAAGTCTGTCGCTGATAATTGTGATTCGCTGAATATCTGATTCTGGAACCCGGGCTGTTCCAAGTTCGGTGGCTCCGAGCAGACTCATGGATGTTATGATTCCAAGTGTGCTCATCAGTGTTTGTTGGCTCGCCTTCGCCAAGTCTTGCTCAATCTGGATTGTATCGGTGTTACCATTATACATGCGTCTTCGGCTGCACAAAAGTAAAATAGACTGTGCTATGAAGCATATTGCATCGTAGCTAGGCTGAGCGCTGGCTAGTCTATGGACTGCTAAACCCCATATCCGTTCAAACTCCAAGGTTGCTAACCAATCTGTTGGTAAGCACCCGCTTGACAGTAGCCTCGAATATTGCCGAAAGAGAAACGGAGTCCGTTGTGTTTGGGTGGCGAATAAATTGAGGGCCGCCAGTGGCTGCAATGCTACTGCTTGTGCAAAATAGCTTTCTGTAGATAACGGCTGAGGGTATTGACGATCGACTAGTGCTGTTGTGAGGTCCTCGGCTTCCGAAGTTGCTCCCAACTGGACGCATAGGTCGATGATAAGATGCGAAAACTCATCACCGAAGAGACCCTCCTCAATTCCGAGTTTCACTGCGTGCAATCCATCTGCCCTAACAACTACCCTTAGATGCCTCCATCCTACGTTTGTGCCCAGAGACTCTAGCTCATTGTAGATTTGCGCTGGAGTATCGATGTCATCTAACGTAGAAACCGTTCTACTCTGTTCTGCATCGAACCTCTCCCATGCCTCAAGCTCAGCGATATACTGTGGCACTTTCCGTAAACACATGTCTAGAAACGAACGCGGTCCGCCAGAAACGCTCCTACTATGTACAGCGGTAATCGTCGTGGCCTTCAAGAGTGTCTCTAAGCTTCGGTATATAGCCTCTAGATCTGCGTACTTAGAGGTTTGACTCTCGCGGAGACTAATTAGGCGTTCTTCTAGACGCTTCAATGAGCTAGACACAGTCCTTGTGCGGTACCCTCGGTCAAGCCCGGCCTGACTCGAGCCCAGATTTAACTCATGTACTGGAGCCAAGGGGGAAAGCACGATTTCCCCACGGGCACGTCGCAAGATGGGTGTAGATGCCACTATCTCGCCGGGAGAAGTCGTTTTTCGCTGCGCTTCCGGCTGGAGACACTTGAAGACTCTCTTCACACCTAATTTTACTCCTGGCGCTAGACTTATGTTCTCATCATGGTTGCCTTGTCCGAGCTGACTCTGATCCGACCCATCCTGCTGAGGTTGAGGAGGCCGTGCACCGCGCCGCTGAGAATACGTAAGGCGAGGGCGTTTCTTTCTAGGCACAATCCACTCTGATTCTGCACTGGGTTCATCATAGCGCCCACTGTTGCCGGTGGATGAGACCAAAACTAACCCTGGTGTTGGTTTGAACGTCGACACCTTCACTTGGCTGGTGATAGCCTTTTCTCTCCTAAGAGAAGCAATGCGCGAGACCAGTGGTCGTAGGAGCCGGTGGCATCGTGCCGTGGTCCACGGCTGTGAGGGCTCTTCAAACTTGGGAGCCGGCCGTCGCGATTGATACCGCGGTTGGTCTGAGATGAGCGACATTGGTTCTAGCGAATGCATGTTTTGAGCTAATTATCTGTAGATATGCAAGCAACGGCAAGCCTGAGAGCTACTTGAGGCGTACACATATATGCTCGATCTTTGGTTGTATTGGCGATGGGCACGATGTGATGTTTGGGGAAATATAAAAGGGGTTTTTCGTATAGATATAGGTACCCAAAACAATCAAAAAGCAACACTAGCCTTTCTTAGACCCTACCGAGGGAGAGGTGTGTTCAAGTTCCAAAGTGTTTTGATCCATGCTCACAGAAATGAATAGGGCTGCTTGCATGCGACAAACAGTGTGTTGTTTACTGATTCCCTCTTTGGGACTAAAGGCACGTACAGTACATACATCCATAGTACCCACTGTAGGTATGTACAAGGTACCCTCTGGGGCAGCTTATCGATAATGCGTGAATCCCCCAACTGCGGGCAACGGATAGGTAAGGCGAATGTTGGCTGTACGCTTATAGTGGCCTGTAGTGCCAGGGTCACACGCCGAAGGGAGCTCCGTAGCACCGGGCTGCCGGGAACAGCCGGGCTACCTTAGTCCCCAAAAACTATGCCAAAAATCATT
>NQIM01000686.1:0-14618 GCA_003426235.1 Xylaria polymorpha
GGCAATTGCAGTTGAATTTGATAATTTTAGATAGTTTTAAGTGATTGAGGGCATTTTTGGTGTTGGGTGCCCGTGAGGGCAGTGCCCGTGGGACCCCTGCCTAGCTTATTCCGCTACTACTACTACGATTTCACAAGCACGAATACTATTTACCGTTACTGCTGCGGTTAAGTTCTACTACGTTGCCTCCGCCTCTCCTTCCTCTTCGGCTATATATAGGTAGGCTTGCTTGCCTGCTGCTTTACCTACCTGCCCACCTACTAGCCAGCTGATACTCCAATATCTCATACGCTGCCTACCCGTCCCGCTGCCTGTCCCGCCGTCCGTTGTGTTGCTCGCGGTTTATAATCGATGACCCGCTATGTCTCCCGGAATGTGTTTACAATGCCAGAGCGGCGGCTGGAGATTGGATAAGCATGACGGCTGAGCTTCGATACCTGACTTGTGGCCATATTATGGTCAAGCAGGGCGTATTAGTCGTCTCGGTGATTTGCCGATACGCTATATGATTCACCAACGCTACTCGAACGGATTTAGAAGGTCTTAAAAGTAGCAGGCTCATGATGCTGATCTAAGCCTGGTAGATACAAATACTAGGTAAGCTTCACGAGCGATAATACTCGTCGCACACTGAATAAAACAAGTACCGATATAAAGCCTTAACTACGTACATATTGTTCTAAAGGCTGATGATTCTGATGCGACAGGCGTCAGATCTAAGAGTAGAGACATTCATATTTGATTCTAGAAAACATTTGAAGAGGGCAATCGAAGCTGGATACTGGCACACGACAAGTTGGGCGCACAATGGAGGTAGCTATTATCAGATTGTAAATTAGTCGGCTCCAACCCGTCCCCATTCAACGGTCACGCTCGCGCCTTCATGTATCGATTCTACGCGGGGAGTTTCCATGGTCCCACGCCCGCTTTCTGAAAGAATCCCTCAGGGTCATATTTCTTGCTGACAGCTTGTAGATGTGCCGTACTTTCTGGTCCATATGAGGCAATTGCGTCCTGGTGGCGAGGGAATGCGTAATTCATGTACAGATAACGCGACAATGAGTTACTCTCTCGCGCCTTAGCCTCGATAGCTCCGAGAGCGTCTTTGTTGGCCTTGTAGATTGTCTCGTCGTCACTTGACTTATCCCACGAACTATAGAGCAGTATTACAACAAGCGGCCCGTCTGACGGCTTGAGACCAAGGGAGTTTCCGCCGTTGGAAACTGACTGCTCAATGAGGGATACAGGAATTGGCTCAAAAGTGATGGAATATAGCAAATTTCCAAGACCTTTGAGCTTGCTGTATGCTGCGTGGAACATCTCAACAGCGTACTCAAGCAGCTCAACTTCCGCTTTAACAGTCGTACTCATTTTAACGACCCTATTGAGTTTTAGTGTCTGTATCATTTATCCACGGGGCAACTGGTTTAGGAAATTTAATGGGGTGACTGAAACCACCGCCATGCTCCATTTTGTATCTACTTTGTTGAGATTTGTCCAAGGGAGAAGTGGTGGTAGTACTTCTGCTTACCTGTTTGCAACCGCCCCAGCAAATGCTTCATCGGTCAGAGCTTTCAGGTCCGCAACACGAAGGCTCTTCATCTGTTCAATCTGTGGCTGGACGTCTGCAAATGGCTCGAGAGCCTTTGGCTTCTCGGGCCTGGTACAAAAGATATCATTCATACCCAGCATATCACCCGTAGGCGTATACCCGAGGCTAAGGCATATGTGTACATCGACGTCAGGACTCGGGCCGTCTAGATACCTGACTAGACTCTGGATTTGGCCTAAAAAGCTGGGTTCGAAGTAGAAAACTTTGCCGCCCCATAGTTGGCCTTGTGGAAATACTCTCAGGTCGAATCCAGTAACAACGCCAAAGTTGTTCGCGCCACCTTTAAGCGCAACCCATAAGTCCCTGTTCGTATCAGCGTTGGCGTTTACGATTCGTCCATCGGCTAGAACAACCTCGTAGCTGACGACATTGTCACAGATGAAACCCCGTGCATAGGCGAAATAAGAGAGCCCGCCTGTTTCGGTTAGCATCAAGCTGAGAAAATGGTAGCTAAGCTACGTATGCCTTAACTTCATATGGAATGAGCGATCGTGGTCAGGGTTGGGGGAGCTTGCCTTGAACCGCATCACCACCGATTCCACCACTGGAATGACGGTTACCCACGACCCCAAGTCCTGCAGCCGCAACCGTGTCATATACATTACCCATGAGCTCACCTGCTCCGACAGAAACAGTTCCTTTCTCTTTGTCGAGCTGTATTCCGCGGAGTTGTTGCAGATGAATAGTCAGTCCGTCGCCTACATTGGCGACGCCAGGCGTTGCTTGCTGGCCAGCACCGCAGATTGCGAGCGAAGACGGTTTGGCAAAAGGCTTGATGGCCTTGAGAATCTCTGAAACCTGGCTCGCAGACCTCGGAGTCATAAAGCATGCTGGCTTCAATTCACGCTCGAGCTCCGTGAGATATGATGCTGCAAGCTTGTCGTACTCATCGCTGCCGGGGAGAGCGACCAAGTCACTTGAAATTGCCCCAACAAGCTTGATAGCATCAAGAATAGACATAATGGAGCGAGAAAAAGTAGAACAAGGACAGGTTGCAGGTGATGAGACGCACCACCTAAGATTGCTTTGCTGAATTTAAAGAAGTCTATCTTTGACACTGGACAAGAGCTATTGGCGTTTGACGTGGAGAAGAGACGTAGAGACCTTCCAGTTCTTAGGGTACATCCATACATATGTATGTATGTAAGGCTGCCAGACATCATGATGCATGTGCTACGTCGGTACCTCCTTAAACACCTCCAGGCTGCTTCGTACCTACTGTATATAGTTAGGCAGAAGGCGGCTTGCATTGGTGCTCTGGGCTCCTATCTATAGTACAGTACTACATAAGGTAGTATCGGGGATCCATGCGGGATGGGCACCTGCAGCTAACACCTACATACCTCCCGTACACCTCCCGATCAGATGGCAGTGCCGCGCCCTAAACACTAGATTGGTCCTTGGTACACATCTTGGCGCGGGGGGAACCGTTGGCGGTCCAAATGCGACCGGAAATTCCGAACGGCATCCATAGGTTTTATGATAGGGATTGAAGCCTCCCTGCTAAGTGGGTGGTTACAGTTGGTAGCCTACATAGGTATTATGTATCACAGACATAACCTGAATTGGCCGCTCGTTGCGAGAATAGTTTATTTATTATTTTTTTTTTTCAGCAACCCGCCATGTTTTGTATGCAGAGCCTCGTGTTTAGCACGTTTTCGTGATGGAAAGGGCAGGCATGTGGGATAATTACGACATACGGTGATCGGATCAGACTATCTACATCTCCTTTCTATACGGGGCATTGTTGGAACGGTCCAGAACTTGAGTGAGCGAGGCTGCGGCCTCCACTCTTGTGTTGTTAGATGTATGACCCGACGATGTGCTTGACATACCACATGCTTTCATCTGCTCACTCGGGCAGGCAGGCGCCGTTGCCGCTGGCAAGAAGACAATTTGTCATGCTCTGTCGATATCAGGCTGCAGCACAGTCTCTCTAATAAAGCATATTATAAATGGTTGTATATACTGTTAAAATTAAGCATGTCTAAGTATTAATGTTGTAATTAAGGATTGTATAGCCGTAGGTATTAGATTTAAAGGGTAAAAATAAAGGACCTTATTAAATAGATTTTTCACTTATATTTATTTTAAATAACGTATATAAACATATAAATATAACTTAATATATAATATATTTAATGAAAATTAATAATTAAAAACCTTATATGTTTATTATTATTTTATAAGTTAAATTCAACAATTAATATAATAATAATAACATTAGTAATTAATTATAGTTTAATATAATAATTTATTTATATATAAAAAAAAAAAAAAAACGTTAAATATGTTTTAATAAGTAATAAAATAAAAATATTTAAAAGTAATAATAAAATAGTAATATAAAAAACGTTATTTTTATTTAAATATTAACTAAAACTACGTAAATATTATTAAAATATTTATATAAAAATATATTTTTATAATAGTTTAATATTTATTATAGTAGAATTTTTAACTAGTTATTTATTTATATTAACTATTATTTATATTTTAAAAAATAAAACAATAATATTGTTTATAAAAGATTAGCTTTTTTAAATTACAATAGGGCTAGCTATAGTAGTATAAAGCTGTTAGCGGTAATTGTTAAAATTAAGCAATTTTAATTGGTTATATATTAATTAAGTTAATTATGTGTAAAGTTATATTTTTATATTAGTGCGCGCTATATTAAATAGGTATAAGTAAAAAATCCATTCAATAGGGCTATTATTTCTACCCTTTAAATCTAACATACTTTTTTAAAAAAAAAAAAAAAAAAAAAAGAAGGTACGAAAGTAGTTGAGGATGAAATCAATGGTGATATATGAGGTCGGGAGACACCGATGAAAAAAAACTTTCGTGACGAGCCAAGAGCGAGAGGTGAGCTCATGTATTTTGGCGGGACCATCAACACAACGGTGCTGCGACGAGGTTTTGCGCCATCCTCACAAGATGAATATAGCAATAAGCAGTGTATGGAGGGGCGACGACCAGAAGGGAAAAGCACAATTGACCTTATTAATACAGCAAGGGTGATCTCCCAGCAACCGTACCAACCCAAGATGGGACAAGCTGGGTACTTGGACGGTCAGTACCCGGTCATTTGCCTTCGTTGGTGGTCTGGTCCGGCCGCCCTAGGGAGCCGCAGGGTTGGCCGAGCAGGACAAAGGGGACCACGAACACCAAGCTACAGGGCCGTTGCCTGGGCAAGACCTACAGTACAAGTGGCACTTGGGTCGCTTGGTGGCATGCAAGGAAGGGCAGGGCAGCTTTGGGCGGCAAAGGGACGAAAAGTGGGTGGGAGATGTCGGTGTATAGCGCCGTAAACGGTGTTGAAGGAAAACGACAAGTGATGGGCAGGGTAGGGAGGGTATTGCTTTCCGGGGAAGCCTTACCAAGCTGTTGAATGTTTGTCGGTTGTGTTGAAGCACAATGAAGGACGGTTTGATCGTTCACAGTGCTCCCATAATAAAGGCAGACAAAGCGATACGTGGACAATCGTATGAGACGTGTTCGGAGGCGCTCGGAGGCGAAAGGCTGCAGTAACGGCCTTGCTAATTCAGAGTTTAGGCCGGCCCAGAATCGATTGCTTTTAGCATCTTGCGAATGCCAGACCCGGGACGACTCGACTAGACGGTTGTGCCATGATTCAGGAACCAGGGGGGTTGTGGTGAAGTGAATTACACATACACAGCACACAAGGTGCCAGAAAAGACGGGATGCTGCCAGTCTGTCTAGGTACTAGGCAGCCTAGATTACCTACCTAGATTGTGTCTAGGACACCGAGAAAAGACACAGGACCAACGGTGTTGTCATATTTTGTTGTACGCAAATGAGGGCAAAAAAAGGGCACTTACATGATTGCCCAAGTGAGGCCCCTCCTACCGTAAGTGCCCCTCGTTTGCCTGCTACTCCTCGTTGATTGGCTTGTTTAGCTGTACTCCTTTTACCCGAATAGGTATAAATGCTTAGAACACACTAACAAAGCTGGCATGTTCAGTACTCAAATAGTGCTAGTGTACCTAGGTGGTGGTAACTCTATATGCCGCTGTGCTTGTCCCCAGGGGAGGAGTGAGGTCCACAAGACACCATACACAGGTCATTAACCACCCAGACTCTACAACTTCACAGTTGAATAACAGAGCCAAATAAAATCAAATAAATATATAAAATAAATCCTATTAGTACCTAAGATTTACATCATAACTTATATTTTTGGATCATTTTTCTCGATTTTATTTAGCTGTTTTATTTACCTTTGAAATAGTAGAGTTTGGGTGGTTAATAACCCATGTATGGTGTCTTGTGGACCTCACTCCTGCCCAGGGAATCTGCTCCGTCAGTGAAACTACATATGTGCTCCCCGTACCTACTTTCTCATGCACCTGATATACCGGTAGCAACACCAAACACCTTGGATACGTATGTAGGTACCTACTTACTCGCCTTAGGTAGGGTACCTACCACTTGGAGGTACAAACAATATAATATGGGTAGTTGTATCCCATGCAAACTTTGTCAGAAGTTATATGGCGCATACAAACAAGGAAATGGGATACAACGGCTATACTCTGGAAAATATAAATCTGAACACAGACCTACATACATATGTATGTACCTCCTACTGTACAGCGGGTATAGATACGTGACCTCCAAGTAGGTACATAAGTAAAAAGGTACTAGGTGTGAACATGCTTGATATATGTGGGCATCAGTCACTATGACATAACTAAACTTACGAGGTTTACGGACCACGTCGTTACGCATGTAACACCTACTGTAATCAAAACAGCAGACAATTCATATTATTACCTATTTCTATTATTATCGAGTGGGTTACGCAGTGCAGTGCAGTGTGGTGGTCGACACGGGACGTGGACCTGATGCACGTCACTAGCCCTTGGTCAACCGTTCTCCGAGATCGAATTATAGAGGCCCAATCAGATTCCGTCAACTACAGATCCCTTGGGGGGGGGTCGGTTGGTCACCTACTGTACTGTATCTAGTACCTAACCTTAGGTTAGTGTGCCTCCCCCCTACCTACCAGTACTGGTAATCTTCAGTCATTCGGAACTGGGACAAGGCCCATCTCCCCGGGTCTGGGTCGTGGAGGAGGAAGGGCCCATGTTTGTTTTAGACAATGAATTGCAACTTACACTAACAATAGATTGTCTACTCCGTGCTTGAAGCTGAATTTACTTGTGCGTGATCTTCCTACAGACTGTCGCAGTGTAGAATTCTTGGTCTACCTGCCTGTAGTAGGTACCTAGATAATAGATAGCTAACTGTATCAGGTTCTACCTCTCTGCAATCCTGCCCACTGACCTGCCCATTGTTTCCCCAAGACAGAAACAAGGAAATGCTCTCGTTGTATCTATTAGTCCTATAGGATGAAGGCAGTCCAGATGAGCCACAAGACAATATTCCTTTTTCGTGTTGAACTACCTACCTAGGTACTGTAAAATATAGTATTTAGACTTCCTGTGGAAGATGTGGGGCACTGGCCAGCGCAGACCTTTGCACTACCTAGGTACCTATTTAGGTAAATAGACGCCTGGAGTGATAGTGGCTTATACCTAATACCTACTACCTAACTTAAATCCGAAGTACAGTACCTACCAACTGACTTTCCTACTGAATCTGTAGTGTACCATTAACCAGCAATGCCTACAGATATTGATGGTAGTAAAACCTGTCGGGACCCGACGTTCTTCGTCCGTATAGTTAGGCAACGCAATAGAATTATGCATACTACGTATACTTGGAGATATTAACAGAGGCTTGGCTCTATACCTACCTCATCTATTTACAGAGCCTACCTAAGGTAAGGGGGGTATGTACTAGTCTCATACTGGATACGCAGCTGTTCCGGGCAACTGCACGTGGATGAGTCGCGCATAAGGCGTCATGTAATGTACGTAAACCGACGGCCGTCACGCACTCACTGCCTTACCACCTCCCTCTTCTGCCCAATGACTTCCGTCCATCGTTGACCTGGTCGCCCGCAAGAACTCGCAGAGTGTTGTTGTTGTTGAAACCACGCATTTCCGGTGCAGCTGTCTCTCGACTACCGCTGTGCGGTATACTGTAAGGTGGTATCACACGGCGCCTTCAAGCCAGCGACTTGGAGTCGGTACTGTACCTAAAACTAAGGCTTATACGCCCGTGGACGTCCGTCAAGAAGGGTTACCAGATCTGGTATCTCACGCTGGCCGGGGTCAGACCGCCATCAGCCTCCCTTCCCTTCCCTTCCCTTATATTTCCTGGTTTGGTCATCATGAGCCCCTTCCTAAGAGGGAGTCTGACTCGACGTTGATAGCCGCCTCAGCCTCCGACCTCCGACTTGCTCGATAAATGCCCCCGCGCAGTAATACTGCACTTTTCCCAGCAACGACTCCACCAGCATAAGTACCAGCAGTATCAGCACCAAGCACCAAGAAGCGCCAGCGCTCTACGACTTCCAACGGGACTGCATTTTCCTCTGTTCCGCCAGCTCTCATGAGTGCCATCACCATGCAGGCAATCCCTGACGATGCATCTCAGGATGCCTTCTCGTACATCACACCGATGGGTATGTCAGATCCACTCCCGCAAACCTAGAAACCCTAGAAACCCAGAAAGCTCCCTGGTCTCCCGTCCGTCCGCCCGCCTGCCGGTGATACCCTCACCACTATCCCCGATACCTGCGCTATTCAACCCCCCAATTCCTCACACACGAGCCGCTGTCCAATGAATCGAGCTCGTGCGCCATTGCCGGTCCGCTGTTGGCCAGCTGCACTGCACATGGACTTATGGGGAAGTCTCTCGTCCTACGCTTTTTATGTCACGGCGACAGCCACATCCAACCAACTGACGCGATGCTGCCGCATCGGTCCGTCAGCTTCGCGCTCCATGCTAGGCCGCCTTTAACTAGTCTGCCATCCTCATCTATCCTCTCCTTTTTGAACCGTCATGTCGCCAAGTTTGCGCAGAGACCCCTGCATTGCCACTTGCTTTTCTTGCCTCCCTTGCCCTACACTTCGTGTCGCACCATATGGCCACGCCCTTCATCGTTTTGTCTTCAACTCCAATTGCTTCATGGCGGAGACAAGACATGGGGAATGACATGTTCTGGCGATGCATGGTACAAGTGGAGGCTCACTCTGCCAAGACAAGCCGACCTCATTGCCCCGTGGGATAGGTCGTTTACCTTAGATAGATCCGTGGATTGACTTGGGCAAATACCTCTTCTAACTACCTAGACTGTTGCAGGCTACATGTCATCGTCTACATGCGGCTACTGCCGTCGCAGTGGGAACGGTCAGTCACAGAATCGTGTGTGCACCTAGTTCCGTTCATGTACAGCCTGAGGCTACTGTCGTGGTGCCTCGGGTGCTTCAACCCATCATGGCCGCAGCATCGCTTCTGCCCCGTCGATGACGCGAAACCAAATTGACTCCCAAGCCTGTACGGGCTTCAGTTGATGAACTCCGCCCGAACTCACCATCTATCCAGCTTGGCAGCCATGATTTGAGCGTATCTGACATGCCCACCTATCTCAGGACGATCTTATTACACGCGTACACTTTCCATGAGCCCAGAATGCTACCAGGTTTTGGTTGATCGAAGTTGGAGACGATCGGGAAATCTCCTATACCGGCCGAACCAACGGGATGCCTGCTGTCCTCACTACACTCTCCGCGTAGACTCTGCCCGCTTCCGACCTACCAGAGACCAGCGACAGGCGATCAATCGCTTCAACAAATTTGTTATAGGCGATGCCTAGTACGCATTCCGTAGTCTTGCATTTCCCGTTTTAGCAAAAAATTGCGCCCACACGTTCTTAAAACCTCCGAGTCCAATCTTGAGTATGAGCGGTGATGTCTAACATCTGAATTCTTATAGCGCTAAAGAAGCTGCTCGTCTGTATCCTAAATCACGCGAACAGGCGCATAAGCGGGACACCGAATTCCACTTGACAGAAAGGATCCACGAGAGCGAGAGCCAATCACTTAAGCAGCCCCCCGAGCCTGCGCATTCATTCGATGTCACTTTAGAGTTAGACGATTTTACCGAGGAAAAGTATGCAGTTTACGAGAACTATCAACGTATGGTTCACAAAGAACCCAGTTCCGAAATATCTCGGGATGGGTTTGCGAAGTTTCTCTGCAATTCACCTTTGAGGCGGAGCTTGACAACGTCAGATGGGCAAGAGAGGCGTCTTGGCTCCTACCATCAATGTTACCGGCTTGACGGGCGACTGGTCGCGATAGGAGTTCTCGACCTTCTTCCGCATGCCGTCAGCGCCGTCTACTTTCTGTATCACGAATCCATACATACTTGGAGCCCTGGTAAACTGGGGGCCTTGCGAGAGATCGCGCTAGCCATGGAAGGCGGGTATCGTTGGTGGTATCCCGGCTTCTACATACATACCTGTCCAAAAATGCGATACAAGATGGATTATTCGCCCCAACAGATTCTCAGCCCGGATACAATGGAGTGGGTAGAAGTATCCAGCGAAATCCTAGCCAAATTTGATAGTCATGGATATCTGGATATCTCGAGTACTGGCAACGACCAGGTGGCCAATTCGAGGCATGACCCAGCAGATGAGACCATGAACGAGGATGGCAAACCAAGCGATGCAGAGAGTGACAGTGACAGTGCTGGAGACTATACCTCACTTCTTGAAAGCAATATGCCTGGCCTTCCACCGATGGAAGATTTATATTCATATGATTATGATCAAGTCCCGGTACGACTTCGGGGAGGCATCTACACAGCAGTTGATGTATTCCAGTGGCAAAATGAGAATTACGATATCAGGTATGACATCGGGCCAAGAGGTCAGATAGCGCAAATGGCGGCGGCTGCTGGCCTTGATCTCATGCCGCAGCTTTGCTTAGATATCCGGCGTCCCTAGTCCATGCTACCTGGCAACTGCTTGGTTCCTTGACACTGGGAAGAAGCTAGTAGATATCAGGGTTTCATTCAATGTTGGTTTGGTATAGGCATATATAGCCGATAGATTTTTGCTCTTAAGTCTACATATTCCTCGTCTCCCTCTGCAACACGATATAGGGTGAACGAAAATATTAGGGCGCGAGAAATAAGCCTCGAGTTATCACGACTAAATCCAGAGACAATCCGAACGCTCTCAAAATTACGATCTTCTATATACTTATAAAAAAAAACTAAACATGCTAAAAAAATACGGCCTTAACAGGACCCCGAAGACGGTCGATGTAACATATAACTTATACCTCTCCGGCTTAATCGATTCTCGAGAACTTCATTTAGCCGCTTCAAGAACGGCACGGGCCGCTGGTACCTTGGTAGAGAGCTCATTTGTGATCTCGGACCATACGGATGATTGGATTTGACGACCGCTATCGCTAGTGAAGCGTACTTCTGCTTGTCTGTAGTTTAGAAAGTTAGTCGCACATCCATAGTAACTACCTAGGCATCGCTCGATTCATCGACTTTCGGTCATATAGTCGGGAGAAGGGGAACTTAGGTAGGCAGAATCTGGATGATGATGACGACTTCTACGAATACGTAGGAGGTAAAAGTGAAGGGGCACGGGGAAGTGCTATGTATGTAGCAGTAAGACAGTAAGACTCACTTCCGATATTCCTCTTCAGATCCGTAGAATCGAATGAATTTGCCCTGTGACCTCAGTCAGTGCCTGTACCGTAATAGCTGAACCCAAGAGCGGGGATAAATGAACGACGCAGAGATACTATAAGAATTCTGGCCGCTGTACAACAAAGTAAAAAAAGAAACATTATTCTTACATTCTCGCTCTCCTTGGTCAATCCGGCCGCGATCAGGGTCCGGGCGCCACTCTCGGCCGTCTTCGCAAGGACGCCGTGGAACACGACGATGGCGACGGCGTAGAACCGGCTGTTCTCGGTGAAGTTGCGCGCGAGCGACGTCCGCACTATGCCGGGACAGGCGGTGTTGACGATGACGTCGGGGCTGGGGAGAGAGAGGTTAGAGTGAGCTTGTCTTCTTCTGAAACCATTTGCTACATCGGAGAATAAAACGAAAAGAAGGGGCGAGATTCCGAGGGTAAGTAAGTAAGTAAGTGAATGGGGGTGAGTAGGTTACATACCGACCACCGTCCTCCCCCTTGGCCAGCTTGGCCAGCTCGTCGGCCGCGTAGTGCACCAGCATCTTCGTCGTGGCGTACATGGCGTTCGGGTCCCCGGGCCAGTTCTTCGCTTCCCGGTAGTGCGCTAGCACGCCGCCGTCCTTGGCGATGTACCCCTTCCATGCCGTTATGTTGGCGAGGAGGTGCGAGCTCGAGCCCACGATGGTGATGTGCGACGGCGATGACCGGTGGGCGCGCTCGGCTTTCATCCATGGCAGGAGGAGCAGGCCTAGTAGCGTCGTGCTGAGGACGTTGACTTGGATGTTCTGGTCCCTGTTTCCGGCGCGCCGGGTTTGTTAGTTGACCTAGCTGCTTTCCTTGTGGGCATATGCAAATTGCTTCTACTTCTGCTTCCAAGCTGATCCTTTGTCGAATATATAGGGGCTTGATAGAATGAATACCCAAGACCAGCAAAGCAGAAGCGAGGTGGAGGGGGAGCACTCACCATCCCTCGTCCACGGCCTTATACTCAACACCAATAACACCAGCATTCAACAGCACGAAATCAATGCCTCCCTTTCCAGGTCTGATCTTCTTCACCTCGTTGACCAACGCAAGAACCGAGTCGTACCGGTTCATATTAAGCTCGACAACACGCACGACGCCCTTGCTGCGGCCACGCGTCTCCTTCTCCAGCGTCGCGAGCGCCTGTTCCGCGCTCTTCGGATTCCGGCTCGTGATTATCACCTCAGTGGCACCTAGGTTCACGAGGTGTGCGGCGGCAGCGAGCCCGAGGCCGCTCGTCCCGCCCGTCACAAGCGCGGCCTGGCCCCTGAAGCTGTCCGCCGGCGGCAGCGCTATCGGGAACCATTTCATGTAGATCTGGTACAGGTTGGAGACGATACCCATATTTGTCTGCGGTCACTGAGATTCCTTAAGATGGGAAGAAGTTGTGATATCGGATTCTACCCAGCGGGCAGGTAGATTATTGAGCGATCGGCACGTCGAGCTTGTGACATTGCAAGACGTTATCATCCTTCTTTGTTGGCTCTTATACTACTAGATGCGCAACGAGTCACCACGCCCCTCGAACTCGTCCGTGCTTCGTCCTCCGTGATAACGTCCATGGCAGCTTACAAAACACCCAGACACCAAGGAGGTGCCTAGTCTCGAGGGGGTTGCTTGATAAGTTCTAGCAGGCTATTTTCGCGCCTAAAAAAAGTCCCTTCAGCTACGGATTGGGCTACCGTTGGCTCTTCTTGTATATTTCAGGGACCGTTTCGCGTGGCTGTCCGGCGACTTTTCTACGTGTTCTGAGGCGAGTCGGGAGCGTTGTTCTCCCGTACTTTGTTTCCGGACCCACGAGGCCTAGCGAACCCCGGTCCAACGCCCGGAGACTTGACAGGCTAAACTTTCACCCGGTTGATAATAGATCCTGCCAGATGAGATATCTGTCATATATCCCTTTGGTTTAAAATGGCTAAGTATTTATTTAGCAATCACCTAAGGTATGTGATGATAGATATACGAAATATCTCGCTTAAAGTCGTTGTTGCTTCTTTTCTCCTTTGCCAGGTAGGTATCTTACCGCCGCGAAATGCTCACAGACCCACGGCGTTCTGTCTAGGGCTGAGCGACATGCCCTCAACTCTACTGCTTCAACTGTTAATAATATTACCAAATAAAATCTAAAAAAGTAAGGAAGGGTATTGATCTATTACTATACAATTTAATCAAGTTTTAATTGTACTCTGCAGTTTTATTTTATTTGGTCGTTCTGTTTAACTTCAGGGAGTAGAGTCTAGGAGGCTTTTCCATAGCAATGTATAATTTCTTATAGTATGGCCTGCCGGTGGGGGCTAAAAATGCAGTGAATAACTACCTACTTAGGCATTAATGTTCTGCAATGCGACAACCACAACGGATTTCCAGCCAATCAATTCCTTGACCGAGCTCAGCTCTCCAAAAAAAGGTCTCGCAGTGCAGCGACCCCACGTCTGCAGCCTCATACGTTATCCGACAAGGTTGATAGAAGAAGAGATAACTGCAAATACAATACCGTTGCTAAAACAAAAAGAATTTTAGAGGAAGATCAAAACAAGAAATGAAACAGCCACCTTCTTGAATATCAATTGTCTCCCTACCCACGCGCAAACACATTATCATCATCGACCAATTCATCACCGTGAAAGCGATCATCCCCCCCACCATGGCGACGACGTCGCAACACCTCCTCCTCTCGCCCGCCGAGCTCGCCTACCTCCACAGCACGCTCAGCCTGACGCCGCCGCTGCGACCCGACGGCCGGACGGCGACGCAGTTCCGTCCGCTGACGGCCGAGACGGGCATCCTACCGGCCACGAACGGCAGCGCGCGTGTGTGCTTCGCTGACGGGACAGAGGCTGTCGTCGGCGTGAAAGCCGAGGTCGAGAAGACAGTGAACAGGGGCGTTCCGAGCGACGAAAAAGAAGAGCAAGCTTCGCGGCAGCGGAGGAGAAAGCAGCAGGGCAAAGACGAGGAGAAAACAAAACAGGAAGAAGAAGAGGAAGAGGAGGATGATGGAGAGGCCGAACGGAGAGGCGAGGACCACTGGCTCGAACTGTCCGTCGAGATCCCGGGGTATCGCGACGACGACAGCGGCACCGTGTTCCTCGCGAGCATGTTGACCGAGGCGTTGCTCGCCGACGGCGAACTGACCAAGAAGTTGTGGATCAACCGCCGATTTCACTGGAAGCTATACCTAGACGTGAGTTTCCCCAATTATCGCCAACCCCCATGATGCGAGAAGACATTTTCCAGAAAAGAAGAGGCAAAAGTTCTAAAGCAAATAAATATCCAGATCATACTCATCTCCCCACCACTCTCATACCCCCTCCCACTACTAAGTCTCACAACCCACCTCGCGCTTCTCGCGACGCGTCTCCCGCGCTTAAAGTCCGAGGG
>NQIM01000687.1:0-14365 GCA_003426235.1 Xylaria polymorpha
AATCCGGTGTGGGAGGGACACTAGAGAACCGCCTGGAAGGTTGGAGACGGCGGTCCTCTCCACCCTCTGAGGCAGTAGAATTGTGGCCGTCCTCGCTATGACCGGCTGAGATGTTGCTCGTGCGGCGTGATACCCTAGGACGCTCGCTTTCAGCATCGTGGGCTAGCTGCAGACCCTCGACGGCAGCCTGACACTGCTCAGCAATATTTCTAATAATGTGAGCAATAGCATCAGTCTTATCCTTAAGATGGCGGTCTGCCACATCCTTGAAGCTGGCAGCAGAGACGCGCTTGGTTTGGCTACCGCTAGGGGTAGTAAGACGACCTTGAGAAACGTCAGCATTCGTTCTAACACGACGCAGGTGCAACAACTTACCGTTCGAGTCAACCTCTTCCTCTTCGTCCTCGCCATCCTCCTCCCCGAGCTCGCTCATAAAATCATCCGCAGTTGTAAGGGAGCGAACCAGATGTTCCATATGATGAGACTGGCCTCCAATCAAGCTGCGAAGATGGAGCACCACGCGTCGGGCTTCGTCTCTCTGTCGGACCATGGTTGCGTTTGTCTGTTGTAATGCGGCGAGCTCCTTCTTATTGCGCTTACGCTCACGCTCGAGCTCCTCTGCAATTTCTTGCTGGAGAACAAGTGCTTCCAGAGCATCATCACGCTGCTTCTCAGTGCCAGTCAAGCGAACAGAGAGACGAGCGTTATCATCCTTCTGCTGATCCACAAGACCGACCAGCCGACGATTCTCTCGCTTCTGGGTCTCAATCTTGGTTTTGAGATCTTGCGTTTCCTTTGTGAGTTGCTCGGCAAAGGCTTGAAACTTGAGGAACTGTTGGGGAGAGTCAGTAAAATTCAAAAGATTGTATCATGTTACGACTGACCTGTTGCTTCCAGTTCTCAAGCTCTTCGACTAAGTAATTGTTTCTCTTAGCAACCTTGGCAAGTTCCGTATCCATACGACCCTTCAGATTGATGAAGTCTTGCCATGCTTCCATAGCGTCTCGTGAATACTGATTGCGCTCTCTCACGATTTCGTTGAGGTGTCTCATAGACACCTTCGTCATCAGAGGCTTCTTCACAGAACCACCGAAAACGGCCTTCAACCCAGTATTGCGTCCCTAAACAGAGGTTAGCATGAAACCCAAGCGTCTTTAATTCAAAAAGGAGAACCATACCATCTTTTCACACACATGGTCCATCACGGCCATGATGCCATCTTGATTCCACCACTCCGGATCTTGGATCGATTCGACCTCACCACGCATGACAATGATTTGCCCAGCGGGAACAAGCTTCCCGCCCCCATAGGCAGATCGCAGGTGCTGGGGGACCCCGGAAGGAGTCACGTCACCATTTAACGCTTGAGTCAGTCGCGTAACAAACTTGTTACGTTGGCCGGGGCTCAGAGCAGTAGGTGGACTTGATGTGAGGACGAAGTTGCGATCAAGATCCACGACAAGCGCATCAGTAGGCGCCGTGAAAAGTGTACGACACTCAGCTGTGATGCCTAGGATGTATGGACCCGGTTCTTGGACAAGATCCTTCGCATGGCGAGCATGCACAACAGGCACGTACAAACCACTCCACTCATAAACTCGAACACAAAATCGAACACTTTCGGCCGCGGCAGTCAGCATCGCAGGGTAATGACTGACGAAGATGATGCGTCGCGTAGGAGACATTGCCGCCTCAATCACGCCCACAATATTTGGAACAGACAGACAGCTCCAGAGCGGCCACATGGCGAAATTCTGGAAGCCAGTGGGCGACGAGGGAAATTGGTAGCATAGAGCATAATCTTTCATATCAATACGAACCAAATCGTTTAGCCGAGGCGCAGGGAAGCTGAGAATTCTAGAGACTTCTTCGGCATGGAACAGGTTCGTCGCTTTGTTCCAATGAATCCACATTCCTCGAAGGTAGTCTCCCAGGAGATTGTAGAGGGGGTAACGGGACAGAAAAGACAAGCAATAAGGGATCCAGTATGTCTCATCGGGGTTGTCGTAGAAATCGGTCTCGGTGCGCTTCCGCAGGTCTCGAATTGTTTCGGCTCGCTTCTCATCGGCGCGGGACCACACTCGTAGACAAATTCCATATAGAGTATGGGACGAATCTTGCTGAAGAACGAAGGCGTGGTGGACGCAGTGAGGCTGACTACGACCAGTACAAATTTCGACATCGTGAGGGAAGCAAGCCTACAGAAAAGTCAACATCGCAATGACCAGGGGGTAACATGGGGCGTCACATACACGCATAGCAGCATGCAGAGCTCTAGCGATATCGTTATCCTGTTCCAGGCGCGGGCTGCTACCGAGAATCTCAGGTAGCCAGAACTGACCGACAGCGCCCTTCATGTGTCCAATCTTGCCCTGGACTGGCGCCGGAGCTTTCACCCATTGCGAGGGTTCGCGACCAACACCACACACCATGTAGGCGTGAGTCAGTGTCTTCGGCGTCCGCTGTTGTGGCTTGCCGCTGAGAGTGCCGGGATGGGCTGGGTGATGCGCGAGTGAAGAGAGGACGTCCGGCTGGGTATGATGAGGTTGCTATCGGCCTGATCACGGGTGGCCGGACGAGCCTCACGGTCGCTGGTACGCGGCCGCGTAAACGAAGAGTGTGTGTTGAGTGATGGCGCCATGGTTCCTGCAATCGTATAGAATCCTGTGTTCGGGGCGGGGTGAAGCTGTGAAGGTCTCTTCAAACAGAAACCGCAAAGGCTTTGACGGCACCAGCCGTAGGTTGAAGAGAAGCCGTGTGCGTCAGGTTAAAATGGTCGAGTGAGGTCGGAGGAAGGGATTAACTTGGATGTTGAACTCGTACGCCAACTAAGCTCAGTTACGGTCGTCTTCTTCAAGCCTAGACGAACGAAGCAGACTCAGAAGAACATGGCCGGGATGACCAGGCGAGCTGTCGTCGTGTGCTACAACCCGCGAGGACGAAGCTTCAGACTTGCTGCAGCTACTCTCAGACGTCCTAGAAAAAACGAAGGAAGTCAAAAGGGGGGCGAACGGAGCGGAAGAGAGAGACGTTACGGGAGAGAGTGGGAAGTGGACAACAAAAGGATAGGACAAGCCGGGGAAAAGATGAGACTAAGGTAAGTAAGGACTAGGTAAGTAAGGTAGGGTTCTGGGTTCTGGCAAGGCAAGGTGCACACGGCGAGGATGTTGGATGAGGGAGTGTGCGCCGAGTCCAAGCAAGCAGATCAAGCACACTACCGCATTACCCGTGCAAATTCGTATCGTCCAGTCAGGGGTCAAATCCGGGGATCATAGGGGCGAAGTTAGGCCCGAGCTTTTTTTTTACGTCACTGACCCCGGATTTTGACCCCTGACTGGACGATACGAATTTGCACGGGTAATGCGGTAGCACTAATCCTAACTGGGGGCAGCTTAAGAGGAACGGAGCAGGACTGAGCGGGACTGAGCAGAAGCTCGGGGCTGCCAAAAATCTGGAACGGGGCGGCGGGGTGGTTGGCGGGCCGTTGACCACCTCCGGCTGCCCCAGCAACAGCCAGCAACAGCAGAATGTCAACATTAGGCATGAACTGACCCCGGCTATCCAATCTTTTCTTTTCGTTATGCGACCGTGATCCAGACCCATCCAATCAGTGCCACCCCAACCAGTGACACATCATCATGCAGTCTACCTGACGGGTGAAACTTGAACCACTTCCTGCCCGCTTCCGGTTTTGGTACCGTCGTCATATAAACCCTCTCCCCGCCAACCTCATGCACCCGTCACGGTAAACAGAGCTAGGTATATTATCAATAAAATTACATTCATACAACCTTGGTGTTATCTCAAGCTGAGCATCCGTCATCACCTACCTGCCTACCTACCTAAATACCTAAATACCAACGTGCAACCTACTCAAGGTCCAAGGTCCAGCTCGAACACGGACCGTCAAACAGCCAATCATCTTGTGCAAGTCTCACATAGCTAGGTAGATTCACAGAGCTTCGGCTTTCGTATTAGCCTCCGAACATACATGATGCTGCACCGCGGCAAGCCCAAAGACGCCTCCCCTTCGAAGAGGAAGGTCACTCCACCTTCACCTACGTATATGAACAATGAGCAGTTTGGTTCGGATGCCCTGGTCCAGAGTGATCGACCTGACTCTCCCACTAACCGTCGGCCTCCTACAGCTACCTACCTAGCGAACCTGCGCGAAAACCGTGTGAATCGTCCCGGAGGGGCTCGACCTCCGCCCCCGTCTACAAGGTCGCGAGTAGGGACCACTGAGCAACTCACAACACCCGGCCGATCGTCCATCACCGGCGACTCCGTGCGGTCTGAACCCCCTGCTACTTACCAGAGGACGGGCTCTGACCTGGCCAAACCTCGGGGTAGCCGGCCCAGTGCCGCGGGCAGTATAACCTCCCGTTACTCAGTCAACACGGCGTCTGGCAAAGATTATTTCCCGACTACGGCCGCCGCCGCCACGCCTTTAAAGCCGTCGGAAATTGTGCCCAGTGCCACATACATTGAGCGTGGCCAGAGATGGATGGAGAAGGAGGAGGCATTTTCGCTACATCAGGCCATGGATGCTATCGAGGTCAAAGACGAGAAGGAGGAACAAGAACCGGATGACGAGACACGTCTGTATAATGCTGCATTAAACGAAGCGGCCGAACTGGTATATCGGCACGAACACGGTATTAAACCACGCGAGCCCGACGCACCATACCGGTACAAACCCCACATGCGACGGAACAGCTACGCCCACGCCCGGACAGCCAGTGTTGGGCGATATGGCAGTGATATTGGTGCCACGGGGCTTGCCCGAGACTCGGTGCGTTCATTCTCTGGGAGCTCGTCCGGGAGTGACAGAGATTCATCTCCCGGTAGCGAGCGTGGAAGCATGGATCAGCAACGCAACTTCGCCACGGGATCTATGAACCAGAAAGCACCTGCTGGTACCGGCGGTGGAGCTCGTACGAGCTCTGGCAGCCGTCGCCGCAGTAGCATGAGGCGCAATATCAGCGGCGAGATTGAGAAACCATTCTCTGGCGATCAGATATGGGAGGAACCTGAAAGCACCACACCGGAACGAAGCTCAAAACGACCTCAACTACCTGTTCACGCTCGACCACTCGGTGTTAAGACAAGAAACTCCCCCAACAAAGTTCAGTTCGCACCCGATCCATCTCGTGGCCCCAACACGAGCCTGGCGACCAGTTCTACAAAACTCGTGTCTCAGACTGATATACACAAGAATCCACCATCACAGTCACGCAATCCCAATTACACGAAAAACGATATCTCCGACTCTCCCCGTTCCTCCCAAGACATCCCGAGGAAGAACGGGGTTGAGATACGCAGTGACGATATACGTCAAGCGACGAGCATGCGCCTCAAAGACCGCAGCTCCAAACTTCCCACCCCGTCTGCGGTCAGCGATAGCCCCGGACGTCCAATCGTAAGCTTTGACAAAAACTGGAAGGCCCCGGAAGAGGCGGCTACTGATCCAACACCAGACGAGTCCCGCCGAGTCCCTTTCGGGGTCACAAAAGAGCGTCCGGGGTCGCAAAGGCCGCAGCCGCCTATTCCTCCTATCGTATGTACGCCGGATATTCCGAGGTCGGCGCCGCCAGCCGCACAGTCATACCATCGTTCCGCACCCATCCCAAACATTCAGGTAAACTCAAGTGATGCGCCTCAGGTTCCTGTCATTGCTATCTCTGACGATGGTGGTCCTTCTATGCCTGCCATCATCTTGCTAGATAGCGACGACAGCCATAGCGGTAATGTGCCAAGCATCCCTATCATTGTCACACCTGATAATGTGGCATCAAAACCTTCTGCCCGGCCACTGCCTGACCCGAGGTTGACTTCACATACGCGCAACACACCAAGCGGTGGCCGTCCCCGGGGCCACTGGTCCCCTGCGCCTGGGGCGTCGCATCGCGCAACAGCAATCTGCCATGAATGCCGCTACCCGATTGAGGGCCGGGTTGTAGCCTTGAGTGGAGGCTCAGAGCGCTTTCACCCGCAATGCTTCCGGTGCTACACGTGTGGCACAAGTCTGGAGGCCCTCGAGATCAGTCCGGAGCCAGACCACTTCTGCGCCGCACGACTCGACCGCATTCGTCGCCGAGCAGCAGGCGAGATTCTCGAGGAGATACCCGGCCAGACCATGGCCGAGGACGGTGATGAACGGCTGCGGTTCTACTGCCATCTGGACTGGCACGAGCTGTTCGCACCACAGTGCAAGCACTGCAAGACGCCGATCCTAGGCGAGCACGTCGTGGCGTTAGGCGAACGCTGGCATTACGGACACTTCTTCTGCGCCGAGTGCGGCGACCCCTTTGAGCGCGGCATGACGCACATCGAGAAAGACGGATACGCGTGGTGCATAGCCTGCCAGACGAAACGCACCGAGCGCCGCGCACCCAAGTGCAAGCGCTGCAAGACGGCAGTCATCGGACAGTACGTGAAGGCGCTAGGCGCCGAGTGGCATGACGAGTGTTTCCGCTGCGCTACTTGCGGCGGAGGGTTCGACGATGGGCAGATCTTCCCCGTGGGCGAAGGGGACCAGGCTAGGGTTTTGTGTACCAGATGTCGGGCGCAGGAACTGAAGATGTGAGGCCGATGGGCTTCTAAAAATTATTGGTGGAAAGAGAAGGAAAGAATCATGTCGTAAACGAAGTGATGGGAACGGGTCGGGTTAAATGGCTTATGATGAGGGACGACGGATGGGTTTAGCGGTTGGAGTTCGTGCTTCTTCGTTATATGGTTTTTGTTTTCTCTGGTGTTTTACAACCCTTGTATTTGTTGTCACTTGCTGCTCACCTGCTACCTGACAATTGTAATCCCGCTGATAATATATGGAAATGGAGGATACATTGACTTTCTTGCCCAAAGTCTGTTCAGGTTGATCACGTGGCAGGCCGTCTCAAAATGCTTTGGGTGTGTGCTTACTTCTCTTTAGTGCTTTGCTGCAATACACGCCAATACCACGAGCTCGATATTCTGCCGGAGGCAGATACAGAGATGAAGCACGTGCTCCCCTATCATTAGGGGTCGACTTTTATGTTTGAATAGGCTATAGATACCAATTGCTTTGTCAATCGACCCAGGTAAGCGCCGACCTTAGGACTGAAGGCACGATTGGAAATAATTTTGGGATGAGAAGAAGGAAACGCATGCAACATTGTATTCAGTCTTGACTGATATTAAAGAGATGCAGTAGAACTCCCCGTGATGTCGTGGCAAGTCTGAGTCCGCAAAATCAAACAAGAGCGTCTAGATGGAAACTCCCCCCTAATCAACGCCCTGACCCATCCGGAGGAGTATGGATGCAGAATTCGTGCCACGGCAATGGCCCTGCCGCAAGTCTCAGACCACGTCCGCCTGTAGTAAAGTCCTTTTGTGTAGAAACCTCAGCACTCTCCCCAGATCAATTCATCCATGCCTAGAACTCCATTCCTAACTGCTCGCCTCGTCCATTTCTTCGCGCAAATCGTACCTCTCGCGTCTATAATCGAGATGGCTTTGTGGACTCTTATCGCAACAAAGCGCCACATAATGTACGGCGTCCGGCCAGGCTAGGCGCGGGTTTGTCGTCGGCCACGGTGCCACATCAGCAACAGCCGCCAACTTGCTCCTGGTGCACTTCGAGTGTGTCGCCGTCCTGCATCTCAAGCTATACGGCAAGGCTGTGTGTTAGTAGAGAGGCAGTCAATGTGTACATGCATATGTATGGACAAAGAAGTGCCATCAACCGTGGCAGACAAGGATGGGACTTACGGAGTCAGGCGTGTCAGTCTTCTGAACACGCTGGCCCTCAAAAAGGAACCGTACTGAATCGACATTCTTGCCTTGACGCTCGCAGAAGGCGGTCATGAGCTTCTCCAGCTTCGTGGAGCGCTTAATTTTGAAGAAGACCTCATTGTTATTGTCGGTGACCTTGATGTTGAGGTGCTCGCCCCCGGCTGGCGCCTCGTTGCGCTCGGCACCAGGTGAACCGGACTCGTTCTCGCCGGACATCTTTGGAGGGTCGGCGGGGTTTGCGGTTATATGGAAAGATGACCGATTCAAGATTCTGAAGGGAAAGCGGCTTTATTTGATGGAGAGGCTACGTTAGTTTTGGCAAAGGACAGGATGCGCCGGGAAGCCGGAGGCGTATAGGGTCCAGGTGCGCACAGGCAGAGGGAGTTGAGCAGGTAGAGAAAACGTAACCACGGGAAGATATGGGGTGAAGGATGGAACAGGTGAAGTGCTTGCTTATGTAGGTAGAGGTAGGTAGGTAGGTATGTAGGCAGGAGGTAGGTACATAAGTGTAAGGCAAGGTACATGGGAAGGAAGGGACAAGATGCAACAAGGCTACCTAGGTACGGCAAGGTATGTATAGTGGGGCGCGGCGGGGTGATTGAGAGCGGCGGAACAACTAGAAGCTGCTTTTTTTGGTGCTGTAGTGCTGGTTGTTGTTGGTGCTCGTGCTTGTGCCTGTGCATATGCCGGGTCATGGTGGGGTGATTGATGGATGTGTACAGTACTGTACCTACCTCCTAAGTGGTGTCTCTTTCCTCCTCTCTTGTCTGTCTATTTGTCGTTTCCATCCCTGCAGAAAAGAAAAACAGGCCAGATAAACAAAGATAACTGCTAGCAAAAAGAGAGTTCGATCGATATAAGGTGTAAGGTCGAAATGTTCTCGAGGCCGGACCCCCCATCATTAAACCATATTTAATCTACCTAGATACATATATACATACATTAATGTTAGGAATTCAAGAGTAGGTACACACAACCTTGAAGCTTGCACCTCACCTTACATATACGTAGAGTATAGCAGGTACCTTGGGCAGAAAAGTAGGCAATGCACCAACCTTCAACCTAGCTGAGGTGCTTCCACATGGGTAATGTTGGTTGGGAAGTGGGCAATTCGTCCGTTACAGTACATACTACCTAGGTACCTATATTCCGATAACCTCCTACTGTAAGAGACACCCATCTACGTTACTTAGGTACCTAGTACGTCAGCCCACCCTTTGCATGTTATCTGTATAAGTTTGTTACCTCACCATTAAGCCTGTGTTTCCTGATGATAGAGAGTTAGGGGAGGTAGGCAGCTTGAACATTCCAAGCCTGTACAAGATATTGTGGTTGTGTCCCTTATAAGCCAATGCGCTACCATGCCATGCTGTGTAGGTAGCCAGCCACCTGCGTCGGGAGCTGTAAAGTAAGGTAGAAAGAATCATTACATCATTCTTCCCCTAAGATCGCCGGCTCAGGCTCGCTAGACATTGTTGTTTATGTCAACCTGTAACAGCAACAGGGCCACAGCCAGCATTGGACTGCCGTGATCTTATATCTCATCATCAATGCGTACCTCAATATCCTTTGCTTTACCGCCATAATTCCTACGCTCAACCCTTCGTTTTGTCCTCAGTCCCAGCTCTCGAAATCTACTCAGAGTCTCACTCTTATTTTTGGAATATAATGAACCATGGTTTGTAGCCTCTTCCGCCGAACCTCACGTTTCCCTAAGTCCAAGCTCAATAGTCCTACCAGGGCCTCCAAGAAGATCTCGCGTCGAAGCCACCCTGCCACCCCCCGAGCCGTACGTCGCCAACCCCCCCAATAAGAAATCACATCGTCGAGGTAATGCTAATCCATCGCCTTCTAGTGTGCAATACAAGGTGGGATTCTCCATACGCCAATTACCAAGGGCGATATCTAATCGAAATAGACTGTCTAGGAAAAAACGGTTTCAACCAGGCAAAATGCGAGCACCTCATCGATGCCCTATACGAATGTTGCGATGCGTTCTACAAGAAAACCGGTGAGACGGCAACTACAGCGAGCTGTCCCAAGCCCAGTCTTTTACGATTAAAGTTGAAGCAACGCCAAGAAGGAAACAAATAGATCGTTCATTCATCGAGGCCCTAAGACAGGGAAAGCTTCAATATCCAATTCCCGGTAACCACATAATTCCGGTGGTGAATGTAGATAAAAGGTACCCAGAGAGACTGGCAACAGATTCATGTCTCACAACTACTTAGATACGTCGACCCAAACAAATAAGTCAATCAGGCAACATTAATGCAGCGTGGATTTATTCTAGGCGATCATTGAGCGCGCAGGAGGTCCCCAAGGAACCTGGACAACCATTGATATGAAGTAGGCTTATCCCGAGACTCTAAGATGAATGCCGATGACATTGAGGGAAGAAGAGAAGAGAAAGGAAAATTTTGTCTGCTTCACCAGTTAAGTTTTGTAGAGAGGGCGGGCCATCACCAGCCACATCGTGGCGCACAACCAATCCTTGTACAGTATGCGGATCAACGCTAGGGGTGGGTCTATCAATTGCGCGAATCGAACCCCCCTTCCGACCCCACCCGTGAGCTACCTGCTGTCCTATGTAAGGTACTGTACCTGTCGCGTTCAATCCTCAGTATTTTTATCACCAGCAAGTCCAGTGAGGTCTGAACCCAACATCTCACCTTGACCTTAACCTTATTCAACAACAGGCAGTGGATTCTTATAGATTGTATTCCTTCTACCCTCCGTTTGCGACTGCTGACAGGAAGTACAAATACCAATTCCTCCAAAAGCAGCACCAATTTACGAGACACCAACTACAAGACAAGGTAGTACTGTAACCTAATTACGTGGGTCCTGTTGTTGTCGACGGCGCAATAGAAGATGCTGGTTGGCAATCATACAGCTTGACCTAGGTATTGCTGACCAAGAGACCCGGCTTCACGGCGGCAGGATGCTGGCCCAGCGACCCCAGCGGATGGCTGGTGTTGAATACAACAGACCAGAGGATGAAGATGAGCGAACAAGTCCAGGTATGTGTTCGATGAGTCCGCTTGGCGGATGCCGGCCACCTAATAGTAGTATTGCGCAGTATCCGAGATGGCTTCCTCGCCCGGTTTCACTGACGACGCCGAACACTTTGCCAAAGTTCTCGACACTCTTTCAGTAACCCAGAAAGCTGCTACCGAGAAACGAGCCGACATCTTCACGTTGGTCGACAAATATTACCAATATGCTATAGGCAAGGTCCATTCTTTGCGCAAAGCTATCAAATCGACGTCGAACGCTGGCCTTCGACGCTTGGATGACTCTTCTAGTCAAGACTCTATGGACCTAGACGATGCAGACAACCGCCCATCGGCCCCTGACTCGGCGGGCGAGCTAGAACGTTGGGAGCAGGAGGCTCAAGTTTGGGATTTATTGCGCCGCCTTCTACCGCTACGTTACTCCAACCGAAATACCCTCAGGCCGACGCGCCGTGAGATCTCCAGGTTCCAATCGACTTCGGAACTGTGGAACGAGTTCCTCCAGTCAGACCCGACAGCCCAGGAGCGCAAGGCAATTCTCGAATGTCTACAAGCGAGTGCCGACGACACTCGAATAGATATTGACGATCTCGTGCGGGATTATCAGAAGCAAGCTGATCGTGGTGATATCATAGCTTACGGCTGGCTACACACGCGTTCCGCCATCAAAGTGCAGAAAAATGTAAACAGTTGGACAGGGCCTCTAGATCCAACTAGCGCAGACGCTGGTCAACTAGTCGACGTCAATGGTTCCAACCCTCTTGTCACACAATTAGATCCAGATGTGGCGACAAGACAAGGGCGTAAACTCGAACCACAAGATGAATACTTCGAGCGTGCAATATGGCTTGGTTGCTATGAACTCCTTCGCCGTGGTAGGAGCTTGAGCGAGATTCGAGATTGGTGCATTGAGCGAACCGAAGTATGGCGCGCTGTCAGCATGTCAGCCATGTCTTTATCCAGGAGCAAGGAAGCAGAACAGTCCTCGACTGATCCGCTCTCGACTCTACTATGGCGTCGAACCTGCTTCGCCCTTGCTCGCCAAGGTGGTACAGATGATTATGAACGTGCAGTGTATGGCATTCTTTCAGGCGATATCGCCAGTGTAGAAAAAGTATGCAAAGGCTGGGACGATTTCGTCTTCGCCCATTACAATGCTCTACTGAGGGCTCAGTTTGATGGGTACCTCCTGAAACGATCGTCGTCAGACTCAACGGCTGCTATTCACCAAACATTCCCCTCGTTCACGCCCTCCAGTTCCATGGAGATACCTCATCCGCTAGCGAACGTCTCGTCAGCTCCCTAGAATCAAACCCGAAAACTACTGCCGAAGCGAAAACGCCCTTGAAAGCTCTGCAGGCTGCTATTATTTCCAATAACTTAACGCAATACATACACGATCTGGGTGTAGCGTTAGGAAAGCGTGCAAACCAGAAAGCACCCTCCCACCTCATACCGGAGATCGACAATGCTGCTATCGGCGTGGACGATCCGAAATTCTTTAGGATGAACGACCATGAAGGATTACGCGTCGCAACGCACGTATATTTGCTAGTGTCCCACCTCGATTCTCTTCAGGGCGATGATGATAACGAGCCCGACCGTCGTAGAGCTCAGGACAACGTCGTCACCACATACGTCAGCATCTTGCGGTTAGCCAACTTGACAGATCTGATGCCTCTGTACTGTTCAAAACTCCAAGAAGAACGAGGTTTCTTTACCCTGAGTCGAAATATCACTCGACTAGAAGGACCAGGTGATAGGAACATTCTCCTCAAAATCATGGCTAAATTAGGCATGAATACTGAAAAGTTCATTGCGTATCAGCCGCGATCCATCCTCGAGCACAATTCTATACCTGAACAAGGCGTACCAGCGTTCGGTGCTTTTACTGTTTTCTTGAATAGCCCCCCGACGCTGAAATACGGCCGTCCCCTTAAGCCGGACTTTTTTTGGCGAGGAGCCGGAATTCTTTGAAGCCACTGATAAATCTCTAATCCAATCCCTCGAGTGGTTTCTGTTGGTAGACGGCCTCTGGGAAGAGTTTTTCGAAGCTGGTACCGCTGTTTACAAGCGTTTCCTAAGTAAGAATGGACTAGTACGCTCGTCTCTTGGATGTAGGTACTGACTTGACAATAGAGGGATTTAATCTCCACGCGGCACGCGGTCTATCCGAGCGGGTTCGGTGCGCAGACATCTTCAGACGGAAAACCGGTCTCACTATTACGGACGATACAGATGTTTCATGGTTCGAAGACATCCGCTCGGGTGCTGTCACAGCCTCCCTTAGAGGCGAAGATCTCACTACAGAACAAGTGGCAGCAGCAAGAAATTACTTCGAGATGGAGTGCCTCGTACGAGCTCTCGACTCGATGGAAACGATTGCCTCCAGTGAGGCTATGGCTCAGGAGTACGTCTCAACCAATGCAGTTCATGCATATTTAGCGGGATTACAGAAGTATTGACACGCATTCTAGTCCAGCGGAGGAATTAGGGAGAGATTTCTGGAGCCACGTCGGAAACGAAGTTAAATCCATCAAGAGCTTCATACGGCCCATACTCAACAACTGGCTAATGGAGAGCCTCGAAGGTTTGTGTCGGCCCATCCCATACTTAGAGCGGAGGTAGACTAACGATGATGGACAGGAGACGAAGATTTCGCTTATCTGCGAGATGCGTATCTTCCCGAGACGATCATCGGATATGTGAGTGTCCTGCATTTTGCGGGGACCAGCTTGTCACGGGATAATCTGCTGGAATGCATGGAGCTTGCGTCAATCATCGCAAGAAAAGACGCAGACGTTGCGGCGGTGCTGATGAAGGCCGGTCGTATGAAAGAGATTGTGGAAGGCTTCGCAAACTGTAGCAAAGCGCTGGCCATCAGTAGCAACGAGAAGAAGGGGTTGGGTGGCAGCAGCAAAAAAACTGCGAGAGATGGGTTGGACTCGCGAACTATGGTCGGTCAAAAGATGAGGTCGATGAGGCGCATGGCATCTTAGCAGATGATATACAACCATATTTCACACAGGGTTGTCGGCGTTCCAGGACTCGAGGCAAATCATTTCGTCTATTGGAGCTTGGAGCGTACTAGAATAATAAGCCGGCGCAAGGCGACCTGCCTATATTGCATTGCTTAGTCTTAAAGAAATTTAGTAGGAATGCGACGCTTCTTCTTCTGAGAACATGTGCACATTATATACCTACATGACGACTGCGATGGACGATGGGCACAACGCGTAGAAGTACAGGACATTTACTTACGTACCTATACAGTAGGTGGTGGGGGCATTACATAGGTACATATGTAGGTAGGTGGGTATGCATATATATATATATATATATACTTAGCAGGGTTTGCTAAGTTGAAGTAGCATAATAAACATACCACTTGATATATTAAAACAGTTAAAAAAATTAGTAGAAAAGGTATCTGCTACTTCAACTCGGCAAACCCTGCTAAGTACATACATATATACATACATACATACATACATACATACATGTGCCTGCAAACCCTTCCTCAGAGGTGATCTGTAACCTACTACAATTGCTATACTAGGGCTAAAAGATCT